>OMLF01051385.1:0-18662 GCA_900302615.1 Holocentrus rufus
TCATGTTCAAAGACTCCTTTTCAAAATCTAGTCATGGACTTCTGGTGGGAGGAGCAGAGCAGGTCAGGCCCTTCATACCTTGTAACCCCATAATGAAAACAAAAGCTATACGTAGCTTAAACACGAGGAACACCACTAAGGCCCCGATTTGTTGATCCAGTTTAAGACAAAGGTGAGGGGGCTGGCCGATGAGCCATGTGTATTTTCTCTTGGACTTCACCTTGAAAGCCGGCTGTGCTACTGAAATTGAAGACGGGGGGGTTTTAAAGCCTTGAGCCATTGGTTCCAAACCTTTGCACCTCATCCAGGGTGACGCAAGTGTCACGGCAGATTTTCCAGATTGATGGCCCCGAATAAAATCATAACTTGATCTCCGTTCTTATGGAGGTGGACAACAGTGACTCGCTGATGTCTGATTTATAATGAAAGACCACATTAATATGATGGCAATTGTTGCAGATTTTTATCCATTTTGTTCATGTTTCAAGATCCAGTTAGAAAGGGAACCACTTGCAAGGTGCAGCCCCTCTAAGCACTTCCTTAGACCAGCAGCAGAGGTTCTCAAAAACCTCAAGGCATGCTACCAATACGAACCGAACCATTCTATCTAAACCAGTGGACCTACAGGTAAAGAAAATGATATCAAACATCTTGTCTCAATCTGGGTAGGAAAAAGGGTATTTTGCCAAAAACACTGGAATATTCCTTTAAGATACATGGTTGTTGACACAATAAGGATGGCTCATTCAGGAGGGAAAGAATGTTTGATTCATGTTCTTGATTTATTGATGCCGGTAGGCTTGAATGAGGATTTTTTTTCATGACTTCTCTATGTGATCTACCTCTAAAGTTGTGACTCGTGTTTATTTTTTATTTAATTACCTTGACCACATTTTGCTTCATAATTTAATTGTCATGGTACAAAGTTAAGGAGGCACTGTGGCACCGATGCTTGTGTGAATTATAGATGGAGGAGGAAGTGAGAGTGACTTGCAGGTTTTGAGTCTGTAATATAGAACATGCTTGTCACAAAAACGGTCCGGTTGACACTCAGTAAGAAACAAGTCTATATGTTCCAACCAAACTTGAATTTCCTGATGTTGTGAAACACCTAATTGTTGCTGTCTGTCTGTGTTTGTGTGTTTTAGATTCTATTGTGCATATGTACATATATATGAAGGTAACTTGTGTTTTTTGATTCATGTGAACATTAAGTAGGACTGTTTATTGACCACACAGGCACATTCCCAGATGTTCCCATTTGGGTACATTAAGGTGTATTATGTTTATTATGTTTGTGAATCCTATGATCGATGTGGAGCATATGTGGCTTTTCTTCTCTGAATATGCCATAAAATATTATGGTTTAGAATGTAAAGGGTGTTCATTTGTGTGGTACAGCTTTATGCTTTTCTGGATATTTTGTTTTTTGTTTAATCCTTTTTGCAATCTCCTATCAGGTGACAGCTCTGAACAAATACTTGTAGGTCTGCGTTGATCTCATGTCTGAAGAAGGGCTTGCACCCGAAACGTCACATGTGGTGGTATTAAATACTATTGGAGCCATACAATCCAATGCTGACTTTCTAAATTTTCTTATTTTGATATTCTCAGTCAAGCACAGTATAAGAAGAAGAGTAAAGAGGCTAAAGAATTTTTTGCTTGTTTCTTTGTTTGTTTTAATCATTATTTTTTATTGTGTGTGTGTGTGTGTGTGTGTGTGTGTGTGTGTGCGTACGTGCATGCGTGCGTGTGTCTGTGTGTGAAATATGGAAAGAGTGTTGATTACTTACATGTACAGTATATTGTCTCACAGTTGCTGCAGACGGTGTAAAAATAGATTAGTAAATCTGAAATCTGAAATCTGAAATAGATTTATTTAAAATCAGTGTGTGCAGTATGAAATAGTAAAGCAAAAAGTATCATAACAGTGCTTGTAACAATGTATGTAACTGGGAATCTGCAGAAAGCAGATATCTAAGTTATATATAAAAATGATATATCTGAGCAAATGTCCATAGTATTCACATAAATTTAACATTAAGTCTGCTGGAGACCAAATATAAAGGTTCCATACACACTGAGAACAACTGGTGTGTGAAAGGTTTGTATGGATGATATGGATGTCACCATGAACCATTTTGCCACCGTTTTTCTTGTTCCTCTTGTTTTCCCAACACACACCACACATCAGGATGACTCCAGGGTTTCTGCTCTCTGAATGGAGGTGAGGGTTTGAGTCCCACGACTGACAAGCAGATCTCATTCTGGTTTATCTGCTGGTTTCCTGTTAGCAAGCTAACCTGAAATAATCACATTAATCCATTCAGATGCCTTTGCCGGGGAGGTGTTTCCTGCTTGTGGCACCAAAACTGACAGGTTTCATGCTGGAGGCAACATGAATGCTGACACCAAATTTCAGATTTGCCGCTCTGGACCAAACTGCAGACAGACACAGTGACACGTAGGCCCCCGTTTCCAAGGGAGGCAAAAGGGGATGATGTGGTTGAAAATAAAAATGGATAGGAGAACGTTAGATTGCTCTGCCTGCTCGTGAAAAAGATGACCAAAGGATGTAGTGGAGGATGTGAGGACATGACTTTATTTTATTGCATTTCATTTCATTTATTTGTTCATTCTGGACTTCTTCCCATGGAGAACACTGCAACAAGAACTTCATCATCTCATCCAATCTCATCCATTAGTATGCTATAGCACCTGCTTCAACAGCTTTTTTTTTTTGCATTAATGATATGCACAGCACAGGTAAAGATGAGACTTGTTTGATTTGGAGGACATGCATAGAATCATTGAACATAACTGAAAAAAAGAGGTATGTGATCAAAGTCTTAGACGTCGTGATTTCTGTCTCACAGCCACGCTCTCTGTGTGTCTCTTGTACAGCTTGGACAGCCATGGCTCTGTCTGCGGCCTTCCTGTCTGAAGACCAGTTCACCTGCTCTATCTGCCTGGACGTGTTCAGCAACCCGGTCTCCACACCCTGCGGCCACAGCTTCTGCCAGGCCTGCATCTCCTCCTACTGGGACGGCGGAGGAAGAGGAGGGGGCGCCAAGTCCTACCTGTGTCCCCTCTGCAAGGAGACCTTCCGCAAGCGACCGGAGCTCCACATCAACCGCACCCTGAGGGAGATCACGGAGCAGTTCAAGCAGATGGTCGCCACTGGAGTTGGAATGGAGGAAAGCGGAGGAGGAGGAGGAGGGGAGGAGGAGCCCAACGGTCATCCTCACCGTCACCAGTCTCTGTCTTCCCCCCTCAGGCCAGGCGAGATGCCGGAGGGCGTCTTTGCTGAGATGAAGAGTCGGTTTCAGCGGCCGTCGACCACCAGGACACCGCCTCCCGCCTTGTCCCAAAGCCCCACTCAAACCAAAGCCCATCCTCACCCACTCCACAGGGCTCACACCCACGAGCATCATGACCCGCCTCCACCCTACTCACCCCCTCGCAGGTACAGAACCTAACACACCCTAAAACAAGACTGGATTACATGTGATAATAGAGGTTTTCGGTCTTTTTGGGGATAAGCCACACGAGATCCTTTGAAAATTCAATAAAAAAAAAATTTAACTGATTGATAGCCCTACTTTGAATATTTTTGTCCAGTGTAAGCCAAACGTTTCATGTCAGAGAAGTTTTTGATTTAAATCATTTTATCTTAATTTTTAGGACTTTTGGAGGGCTCGGTAAGCAAGACTGACCAAATCAAATCTTATAACTCATTCTTCCTTTTTTTTTTTCTGGTCTTCATTTTTCTGCTCAGTACTTCCCACAGACCACCTGTCAATCAAACACTGTAACCAACACAGTGACATCTTCTCTTTGCATTTTCTGTTGATGAAGTTTGAGTTTCTGTGGATGGAGCTCTTTTAATGAACTGAATATAGCTGGAGTCACTGATAGAGCGAATCAAAGCAGACATTTAGTTGTATGGCAATGTTTTGGACCTTACTGTAAGTTTATGTCATACCAGGTACACGCTTAGCGGTCCGGCTAATTCTTCACCTGACCTGCCTCTGTGCCCCGCCCACCTGAGAGGCCTGGAGTTCTTCTGTCGGACCGACCAGACCTGCATCTGCAGCGTCTGTCTGGAGCGAGCAGAGCACCGAGGACACAACGCCATCCCTGCCATGAGAGAGTGGCACATCAAGAAGGTATCTGTGTGTCGGTGTCTGTATGTGTGTGTGTATATGTGTGGGTCTGCTTGTGTGCGTGTGTGTGTGGGGGTTGTACATGTGTTTGTGTATTAACTCTGTGTTCTCCTGCAGTCCCAGTTAGGCATTACAGAGGTGGAACTAAAGGATCTCATTTCTGAAAGAGAGAGGAAAGTGGAGGAGATACAGAAGTCCCTGCAGGACATACAGGTGGGCTCTTGCTCTGTGAAACTGGGAGGATTATCAGGGTGATTCACATCAGATTGACCATCCCAAAAATCAGTGGAAAAATGACTCACAGTTTAGGATAATAATGTGTATCGTTAAAAATTGAAAGACAACTGGCAAGGTTTTAAACACTTCTGTGTCACAGTGACCCAGACAACTACTCCCATACAAACACATTAGTTTCCTACATAAACAAAATGCTATGCCAAGTCCGATCTCTTGATTCACTGAGCCTACATCCAAGATCAAGCTATTAGCCAAGAGACTCTCATGAACAGGTCACACACATAAAATATAATGATGTTTATAATGAGAAAAATAAACCTTAGTTATAAGATATGACTGCCAAGAGATGATAAGAGATAATACAAATACAAGCATAGTACGAGTGCTTGTGCTTGATTAATTATGACAGAATAATTGCTTTTGGCTACACTGATACTTAAATCATATTGGCAAGATTGTAATATTGTAAAAATTACTTATTTATTTTACTTATTTATTTAAGTATTTACTATCTTAGCTAACGTTATTTTTTTATGATAAACCTGATTCACCTTAGACCACACTGACTGACTGCATCTCTGCAATCTCTTTTCCCACAAATTCCCTTTTTTATGTGTTTTATTAATTTTGTCACTTATTAGTTGTCTTTACTCACTTTGCAATCAATCAATTTGCAACAACAGTGAGCAAGTGCTCTGTCAGGTAAAGCTGGACTCACTAGTGTTAGATGTTTTCCCATCTTGACCCTTTGGTATTCCGGTACTTGACTGGTGAACTTAGCTCTTGCTGCCATTTGCAGCTGCTCACATGAAGCTGAATCATGCAGCACCAAAGGTATATCATTTCATGTTCATGCCGCACATGTAGCAGATGCATGATGGCCGTGTAGTGAATCCTGTTTCCTTTTGTCCCGCTTGTTGATGGACAGGTGTGAACATACTGACTGACCTGACCAGCAGTGGTAGTATTTACGTTTTTCTGTTTCACAGCTGACTGCTGCACTTTACATTGCACTATGCACAGGTCATGTAAAATACCTTAACATGGAAGACAGAGCTGGTTTAGCTTGTTTTTTTTTTTTTTAATAAAAGATGCATGGACTTTATGCAAGTAACAAAAATAGCAAACCAAATGGGGAAGGAATAGATGATATGTACATTCCTCCATCATATCTTTTGAGAGAGAATATTGTATGTTCAATTAAAGTGAAAATGTGAGACAAGCCAAGTAAACCAGCCCGACGACTCCTCAAAATAGCTCTCTCCCCTCCAGTCTCCTCTCATCCCTCCCTCTGCTCTTTGATCCAGGCCGCTGCAGAGAGAGAGACAGAAGGAAGTGTTTGTGTGTTTTCCAAGCTCGTCTCCAGTGTGGAGCGCTGCCAAGCTGAAGTGCTGGAGGTAAGCAGCGTTGACATGGCACACAGAGAAGCTCATGATAAACTCCATTCAAATGGTCTCTAAGCAAAAATGAGATTTATTTGGGATCGGTAGATGGGGCCAATTAGGTTTTCCTGAGTTACAAAGCAGTTTTAAATAAAGGAGGCAATATTTTTGAATGCATGTACCGTGTCTTTATTTATTTATTTATTTTGTTACTGCAAGATTATAGAGATGGCCCGTCGAGCAGCGGAGCACAAAGCCCAGAGCCTGATGAGGGAGCTGGAGCAGGAGATAGCTGAGCTGAAAAGGAGGAGTACAGCACTCAACCAGCTAGCTCAGTCTGAAGATTATATACTCTTCCTCAAGGTATGCATATATGGGTGATTGGACATTTTAGCCTCACAGGAAAGGTCAGATGGTAAGGTCACCAAAATTAACAGCATTTGTTGAATTTGCTCACCCAGCGTCATGCTAATCTGTCCGATAGGTTGTGAAATATCAAATTTGATATTTTGTCCTAATTGTGGTGCTAGAGGAAAGATGGTGGTGCCACACTCAGAAAACACGCTCAGCAGTTACATTTAGAGAGATGTTGTGTACAGGTCAAATGTTTGGCCTGAGGTAGGGCTGGGCGAAATGGACAAAATCAAATATCACGATATTTTTGACTGAATACCTCGATATCGACATTGTAACAATATTGACTGTTGGTGCTTTCAAATATTCACACTGAGATTTTTGATAAACAGTCACGATATTTTGATATCCAAAGTCCCAGACAATATCTATTCTTATCTATTCTTGTAAACCATTAAGAATAATCACGAGATATCACGATATAAAATATCAATATATAGCCCAGCCAGCCCTATTCTGAGGGTGGCGCTACCAATCAGACCTGATCTGACACCCAGTCCAACTGTTCTGGTTGCTGAAGTCACATGGAAAGGTGTAACCCCGAGCATTGTGTATGCCAGAGTGTGAGTGTTAGCATGGAGAGTCAATGATCTACCAGGAACAAATGGATGATTTAATTTCCATCACTTATGACAAACAGGGCAATCTCCCCAAAAGAAGTCATGTCCCTGTAAATCTCTCTCTTTCTGTCGTTTTCCCTCTGTGCAGACTTTCCCCGCCCTCTCCAGCGCTCCACAAACCAAAGACTGGTCTGATGCCTGTGTGGTGTCTGAGCTGACCTCAGGGGCGGTTCTCAGGACCGTCACTCAAATGACGGAACGCTTTCAGGAGGAGCTGCAGAAACTGCCAGAGATCTGTAAGTCCACGCTCAGACCTGAAGTGAAACTAGATGGGTAACTCAAGACAAGCTGGTCAGTTGAGAACTTATGAATTTTCTTTAGGATGGATTATCCAGTGTGATTGTGATAGAACAGTAACAATATACTCTTTCCTTCTTATTAACAGGCCAGCGATCCCCACTGGAGCAATCTGTGTCGAGGCCCAACCCAAGTAAGATTTTTCTGTCCCGACATTCCTGACTATGTTTCATACAGTAAATGTAGTGCTGATATCAAGCTGTGTGGATAACACATAACCAAACCATACACATGAAAGTAAATACAATCTCTCTTCTCTGCAGAGGTGAGGAGGGTCCAAGAGTACGCAGGTATTTTGTTGTACCTTCACTGATTGACTCTAACCTGCAACCTTTCCTCTCTCTCTCTCTCTCCTCTCTCTCTCTCTTTAACCTACTGTCACTTTAGATCTACATACTCAAACTTTACCAAACTTTAACATGTTCCTTAGCCATTCATTCATTAACGAATCTATCAGCTGACATCAACATTTAAACCAACCAACATTTAAATCTTACATTTGCTAATTCACACTGTGAGCAACATGACCAACAAATCAGTGGAGGTCCATTCAGTTCCTATAGAGCTAGAAATCTTGCAGACCATGAACAAATCAGTTGAGACCAGGGAAAATCCATCAGGTGTGTGGATTTTCGACAAGCTTGTCAGATGAGAAGAGTTGGACCATGTTGGACAGAGTTGGACAGCCACTGACCACGTTTCATGGTCAGTGGCTGTCAACAGTTAATCAAATTTCCACACTACTGATGTAATTGTGTTTCATGAACAGTAGTTCTGCTTGGCAAAATGGGTGACAAGTTGATTACAGTGATTCAAAGCCTCTCAGTTTTACAGCTTTGATTTGAACAGTTGGAAGAATAAACATCTTAAAACAGCACTGTTTAGATTCAGTTGACAAAAAAACATGGAATTTATCGGAATTTATGAGAACCATGTAGACTCAAACTTCAAATGTCATGCTTGTCCCGTGTTTTTTGTCATAATGGTTCTCAAGTATCCTCAGTTTAAAGCAATTTTACATAGTGCACGTTTAATGTAGTACATGTAAACTGTAATGTAAAGCTCAAAGCCCTTATAGCTAGCTAGCTAGCTAGTAGCACTCATCAAATCAATATAATGTTATCAAAAGTACTACCAAAGCAACAAAAAAAGAATGGTCTGCAGTTCAAAACTTAGCGTCAAACTGCTACATAGATGTAACTGGAGCCAATCCATCAACCAAACCATTTGCAGTGTGAATGCACAGTTACAGTCAACCCTGTCATCCACCATTCATCAAACAAGCCACCAACCCTCTCTCTCTCTCTGAATCTCTCAGCTGACATCACACTAGACCCCCACACGGCTCACCCACGCCTCATGATCTCGGTGGACGGTAAGCAGGTTTGCTGTAGCGACCGGTATCAGCCAGTGCCGGACAACCCTGAGCGCTTCGACCGGGTGGTTTGTGTCCTCGCCCGTCAGGGCTTCAACTCAGGCAGACACTACTGGGAGGTAGGAAACTTTATGAACCTGTGTTTGTGTGTATGACTGTATAACTGCTGCAGTGATGTAATCATTTGATGGATGGTGATGTGTACAAGGCATCTAAGGCCATTAGATTTACATAAATCAATGCAAACTCAAACAGAATTAAGCATGTGACTGCAGCTTCCAGAGTTCAAACAAATCCCCCCCAAATTAAAAATTAAAAATTAAAAAAACAAACAAACAAACAAACAAATAAACAATAAAACAAACTCTTGCATAGCTTTATGCAAATGTGCAGCTATTGATCATGAGCCTCAGCAGACCCACTGTTAACTGAACTTTGGGTCGTTGTCATCAGGTCAGGATTTTGTTCCTGAAGAAACTGAAAGTTTGGTATGATGATGACAAAATAATCAACTATATTTGTTTTCTTTAACTCTATTTTTTCTCCTTTTGTGTTGCATTTTAGAATATGAGATACAGATGAGGTCCAATCTTCTCGACTTTATTTCAGCTTGATTTTGTCAACATTGTATTGTGTGTGTTTTGTGTGTGTGTGTGTGTGTGTGTGTATTTCAAATGAGTCCTGATATATTGTAATATGTAACTGGAATAATGTTGTCCCTTACATTGAACTCGCTGAATTCTTTGTCAGAGTCATTGCATTCAAAATGCTGTACTGTGACATGGGAGGGGAAATGAACAGATCTCACTGAGGAGTTTCAGAAGTAACTTGCACCATCTATTGTCAAATTGTGAAAATTCATGTATGTTAGTTTAATATTATGACAGGATGCATACAATCATAAGGCAAACATGGGTAAGTGGTATGCATAAATTTACAATTAAAAATAAAATATAAGCTTCATGCTACTTCATAGAAATTCCTATTATTAATTTTATGATTATTATTGATCATTCGCCCCTTGATTTAATTTAGATCAGATTACATGACAGTACATTAGATCAGATTATCACAGAGGCAATTTATTCCAGCAAACCTGGAATGGATTAGTGCCATTAAATGAGGTAATAGTTTGCAAACTGAATGAATGAAAGAATGAATGAATGAATGAAATTTGCAAGGAAAATGAAGTTTCACTGCAGATTGGTAAGGAAGGAGGTTCCATCACATGGCTGGCCAATATCTGATATTTCACAAAAGGCCACGACTGACCCCAAATGTTCATGCAAAACACTGTTCACATCTGCACCCATTGCGATGACCTCCACCACGTCTGCCTCTTCGTCTTCCAGGTGGAGGTCGGGGGAAAGACTGACTGGGACCTGGGCGTGGCAAGCCGGTCCATCAACCGAAAGGGCAAGATCACTGTAAGCCCCGCCCACGGCTACTGGTTCCTCAGCCTGCGGGATCAGACCGACTACGCCTTCCGAACAGAACCCTCCACCAGCCTGGACCTCAGCGTCAGACCCTCACGTGTTGGGATCTATGTGGACTGTGACAAGGGACTGGTGTCGTTCTATAACGTAGAGGCCAGAGTGCTTATCTATACATTTACAGACAGTTTCCCTGACACCATCCATCCGTTCTTTAGCCCATGTACTAATAAATCTGGGAGGAACGAAGCCCCACTAATCATCTGCCCCGTTACACCAACAGAATGAAATAAGCCAAAAGATTCAGACTAAAGTCATCATGTGGCTCATCCTCTGTAATCAGGGATGATGAAGATGCATCTTGACTGAGACCGAGATGCACATATACACCAGTGGACCAGAATTATCGAGACCCTCTCTAGATCCTTATCATGATTTCATTCCAGAGCTTTGCTTTACTTTGGCTGCTTTATTCATTTGTATGCAAACATATAATTACAGTTTCTGATAGAACTGTATTCATCACATGGATGACAAATACGATAATTGCTTTTGACTAACAAGAGTTAGATCCCTGATCTGTGATATTTTTAGACTGAACTTACAAAGGTAATGCTCTGTGCTCAAAATCTTATCAATAAATTTGACCAGAATTAAAAGCATTCCGTCCCTTCTCTCCTCATATTTGTTCCTTGTCAGGTTGGAAAAACTTCTGAAACACCATTTGGACTACGGGACACTAAAACTCTCCACTGTGACCCAGACTAATGAGTCTGTTGCAGGGTAAGCTGCTCTGTGAGGCCTCCCCACCAACTGAGTGGTGGAAAAACTCCATCATATCAGAGGAGGATGACACTGACTGGCTGACTTATGATATTTAATCAAAGGCCAGTGATGGCAAAACAATGTGGGGGTCAACCCCTGCCAAGCAGGCCAAGCTGTGTATCTCTTCATGCTGCAATCTGTCCAACTCCATCCATCCATTCAGCTGCTGTTCTAATAAACCACTTATCTGTCCCAATGACAGAACAAGATAATATGTTTTCTTTTTTTATCGTTTAATTTATTTTTCATCATGGCATTGTTGTTTAATTTATAGACTGTACACAGCTGAGTGACAGGGAAGATGAGAAGATGAATGACATATTCAAAACAGCTGTGAACAAAATAGGTCTAAAAATTCCACTTAACTTGTAATGAGGAAAAGAGGGAGAATACGGTTTTCATATTCTGATACCGGTGTAAATATGGACAGAATTCTTGATAACACTGCTATAAGGGCTTTCATGTTAATTGTATATATATATGATACAGAATGGTGTTTGTCTTTCATGCAATTATTAATATAATGCTTCTTCTGGATTTGATAATATAGTCCTTTGAAACCTGTTTTGCTAAATTAAGAAATGAGCTTCTCTGTGTTACTCATATCTAAAATGTGATTGACTGTCACTTTAAGATGCAATGCAATGGCTAAGAAGACAATGTTTTTTTCTTTTTGTTTGTTTTTGTGCCAACAGATCAGCATCTATTTGTGAATGGATGGTGTAAATAAATTTCAATTTTAAAAGGACATCTTGTGTCAGTCCTTTGCAGAAATTGAATCCACGAGTCACCTTGCAGCTCTTTCCATTTGAATTGTCATGTACAGTAAAAGTTTGCATTCCTTCCAGCACTTGATCATAAGTTGCATCACTCATGAGAAAAATAGCATCATATACAGCAGCAGACCTATGTATACTGTCATGACATTCTGTGGAGCTCACGTAGTATAAGGTGCATGTAAAAGACCGCATGTAACCTATCACTGAATTACGATTACAATTATTTACCTGGAAAACTGCAGAGCCAGGTCACAAATACGCCTGTCTTGATTAACAGTTTTTCATATATAAATCCAGGATTCAGGCTTACTATTTATCTATGAAGGACGCTGCAATAGAAAAACACTTTGTGAGCACTAAAGAAAGTTGTTTCAAAGAAACACATACAGTCAGTTGCAGTATTAATGTTGACTTTGACTGACACATGAATTTTGAGATTAAAGGCTGTGTGGTCACAGATGTGTGCCATATATATTTAAAGTAGCTGCTATGTGGTCAAAGGTTTGTGTTTATCAGGTGTTTTGCGATGATTCTCAATGTGACTCCGCCAATCATTAACACATACTGTATGATACTAGCTATCCACACCTGTATGCAAGTGCAACGTACAAAATGTAAAGACATGTCTGAGCATCCAAAAAAAGAATTTCATCCACTGAATGCATGTTGCATGTTTTTTTGGGACGGGATTCTGTGATACGAAATCTATTTCATGGCATTAAATTCATTTGTGCAGCACGAGTTTGTGAAGCATAACCCATGCATTCTGTGTACTAAAATGTATTGCATGGATAGATAAAGGCAGCCAAACACTTAGAAGATGCCACATGCTTTCACCGGCCTGGGTTCATTTTTCAACCAGCAGATGGTGTATAAGTGATGTGGAAAGCTTGGCATACTTTGGTTGATTTATAGTGATTTATGCGGCAACTTTTAAAATGATTAAAATACCATCATACACCTGGATGCTGTCTGCCTCTTTGAAAGGTCGCTGTCAGGATTCTCTGCCTCACTCTGGAGCCTGAGGTGGGGGTATTTGCCTTCACTGATCTCTCTGCCTCCTCTGATTGCCTTTGCTCCTGCTCTTTTGCATGGCTGAGTTTAAAGTGTTTGAGCAGGTCTGTGGTGTACCATAATATCGTACTGTCTTTTGACAGATATCACACATTGCTTCATTGCTGTTTTGTGCAGTGAAATCACTTGACACAATCCTTCACTTTCGCTCTGCCATTCGAAACAGCGAAGCAACAATATGTCTAGTTTTCGCATTGTCCTGCATACTTGTGTGTGTCTGAAGACCGGAGGGAGAGAGCGGAAGGAGCATTAAGTTAGGTTTTTTTGTATCAGTATTTTTATGTGAATTGTTCCTCAACAGAAAATGTCAGTATAGGAAGTAACCGTATTTCAGTATCAATCTGCCCCTCCCTAACCCTCCAAGTAGCAAACCCAGTGACACTGGCCTCTGCTGATATATGCCGCACTTGGGAGTGCCTTGTGAAACATGAAGGTACACCTACAGCTCATAGAGGTGGTTCACATCTAAAAATCTGAGGTGCTTATATGCCAGCATTGTTACGGACCTTTAAAGAAAGACATTATGCTTCCTTCATCAGTATTTAGATTGTAATACTTTATATGAAGAACTGGAATAAATGACAATAACAAAGATGCAACAAAGTTTAATAATGAATTACAAACATGAACTCAGAAATACCATGAGGCACCATGGAGTATTCAGGCTCTTGCAACTCTATGCGTTTTAACATTTGAGTGTACAAAATGTGTTGCATCAATAAATCAGAAATAATAAAATAACTCTCTAAAATAATTATCCTGTTTTAGAATGTTAAAATACAAACTCAAAGACTATTACTGTATGTTAAAATAAAAAATGTAGTAAAATTGATAACAGTTCACAAAATAATCCATTATTTACACACACATATACTGCTATCCAAGATGTTTACTTTTAAAAGAGAAACATTTAGCTCAACACAAACATAATATTACAAACAATTTGTTGAACTGGGGTGTAAAATATGAAAGTTTTTAAAGTTGTGATTTACCACAAAACTTATATTCATTATTATTATTTATTTACATCAACAAAAGAGGCACTGGACCTTTGCTAGAGACAAAACATGATTAGAAAGAGGCCAATATTTCTTCGGGAAGGTCCACTATACCCGATATGCCTAAAAGTGATATAATAACTAAAACTAGTTTAGGCATCTGATGTCAGATACTTCTACATCAGTCTTGCAAACATAAGCAGTGCTGTAGATCCAAGCAGAGAAGTTGAGTTTGGTGATGAATTTCAAGGCTTTTGCACCAATACCTGTATCTGTGGCATGTTGGCATGGTTTTCATTTGCAACCACCCTCCTTTTTGCATACTCACAGACAGCACTCCCTGTTATATTGTTGAAGATCTGGCAAGTATTTGAGATCTGATTCTAAGAGATTTTATAGTCTATATTTCAACAGCAAGTCATTTCAAGTCATTTTATTTTGTTAATTTCTTCCAGGGTCCCCCTGGAAGAGCTAGAGGAAGTTTCCAGGGAGAGGGAAGTTTGGGTGTCCCTGCTCAGACTGCTGCCCCCGCGACCCGGCCCCGGATAAGCGGGAGAAGAAGAAGAAGAAGAATTTCTTCTATGTCAATGTGTGTATGTACACTGCAGTTTAGATCTTAGTCAGGAAATGTTCCCATCATTGCCCATTTTCATACCTTATGTCATAGGCCACAGGACCTTCCATACTAAATCCAAGGTAGAAGGATACTTTGTCCTGGCTGTAACCACTGCGAATACCACCCAGGTAAGCAGGACGCACAAGTATTTTAAGGTTGCCACCATAGCTAACATAAATGTCACTGTTTTCTGGTTTTCCTTTAACCCGCAGAAGCATCTTTTCAACCTCTGGCTCTTTCCATACTGCACCAGTCTGCCAGAGATGGTGCAGGTTGCTTCGTTGGCTATTTGGACCACTTAAAGATGCTTGCTGCTTTGAAGCAGAGATCACAATATCATCAAGCTTCCCTTTTGAAACTATTCGCTTCAGTCCATTGGATTTCCCAAGGAAGAAGTGAGCAATGACACTCCTTGCTGGACACAAGTGAGAGAAACGCCGATGAAATGATTTCTTGGCTGATGTGACATAGGTATTGATATTTTTGTAAGTTGCTAAGTCTTCCAGCTTGTGGTCTTTAGTAGGCCACATGAGCAGCATAGAGAGGTAGTACAGTTCTGTACAGTTGGAATGAGTTCCCTCATTTTGCAGTGCCTCATTAAGAAGGCAGACCAACTCCTCATATCTTTTAAGTAATATGGATTTGGGTTTGATGCTGTGAAGAACGATGTTTGCCAGGATGTAGTTGATTGTGTCTGATGTGTATCTACGTGGTGAGTTGTCAAATACAGACTGCCATTTATTTAGAATATGCTCCATTTCCCTCCCACTTTTCTCATTCAAACACTGCAGGAGCCCAGCAAATGAGTCAGCCCGTTTTAATTCCAGGTAAAGCCTCTGATCTGCGATCTCCTGACGTAGACTCAGTTTGGGTTTACTGGCTTTTTCAGATGCCTTCTCCTCTCCTGAAATACAGAAAGTCTGCACATATCTTTTAAAGTGCTCTGACACCTTGCGTTTGTGTCTTTCATCGGTTGTCTCCCTCTCCAGTGACCTCGGCTTTAGGTATGTGAAGTAGTTCTCAAAGAAACTGAAAATTTCCTTCAGCCTTGGCTTCAGAGAGACCAGAAATCTCTCATGGTCTGCCAGGACAGAGACAAACTGGTCATTGGTTGTGTTGCTGCTTTCATGAAAATCCTTCACTGAGAAGTGACCATTGAGGAACTGTAGCATTTTATCCCTCTTATGTCTGTCACTGGCCTTGAAAAGAGGAATATCTTTAATAATCTCAAGAAGGATCATTATGACTTCTGTCTCTCCTACATAGCCTGATGTATTGTAGGACTTTTGTCTCTTCTTGTTGTGTACATCAAATGGATCTATTGGTTCATCCTTCTTAGCTAGTTCCTGTGAATCCTTGAATGCATTTATGGCATTGAATGCTAATTTTAGGCACATGTTTAGGGCTTCAGGACTGAGATCCGTAGAATATTCAATTTCCTGTTTGAGCTCACTCTTGTACACCTGTCCCAGTGTGTCTGCAATGTAGGAATTTGAATTTTTTTCTTGTGCATCCCTAGCCCAATGGATGGCAGATTTAAAGTCTTTCTCTTTCAAGTAGAAATGTCTTGCCAATGCTTGTGGCAATGTTGCACTTCTGTCAAATCTGACTGTTGCTTTTTCTAAGATTTCTTTGATGTTTTCATGGCCCTCTTCTGCATCTATAGCCTCAATCAAAGGAGAGAACAGTGTGTCTTTGTCATCTCCCTGCTCTTTTCTGTGACGTGTGATCAGCATGCTTTGGATGTGTTGAACCAGAATATCTTTGCCCATGCATGATTTGTAGACACAGTCACAATGCAACAGGTTGATTGTTATCTCAGAAAGAGAGAGTTTGTGTATCTGGGTTAGGACCTTGATGCAGTTACTGGCAATCATTTGGTGTAAGAACCGTACTGCTTGATAGGTGCCGTGCTCTTCAACAATGCAAGTGATCAGCAGTGTCGAATAGGGATTCATTTTTTCTTCAAGTGTTTCCCTCTTCCAAAGGGCGTTTCTTATGCCCACTAACTCTTCACACAAAGATAGTGATATGTAGGATCCATTGACGTAAGTGTTCAGCAAAGCTAAGAAGGAAAAGAGCTTTCCTTCTTTGGTGGTGGTGTCGAGATCTTTAACAATGTTGCTCACCAGATTCTGGATGTAATTCTCACTGAAATTATTGGTCATGATCATGAAGGCATAGAAAGTTTCAGGTTTTTCATGGAAATCCTCAAGTTGTTTTAGTTTCTCGGAAAAGAAACTTTGCTCTTCAGGAGACAACTTGTTGGTGATGAACACATTTGCAATCCGGCTACTCCTGGAGCTCTCATCAGGGAACTGGGATCTCTCACAGTTCAGTATGATTACCATTAGATTGTTGTGTCGCATTCTTTCATTGCCAACACTGAGGATACAGTGTTTTAGTTCCTCTATATCATCCCAGTTGTCCACCAAGAGGAGAACAGGTGTGAAACCTGACTGCTCCTGGTTGCCATAAGTCAACAGGTTATTGACTTGGACTGCAATTTCACTATTTTGTGCCATATTGTTTTTCACAACAGCACATCTGAATTTTCTTCTCAAGCTCCAAAGAACATGCATTGCTAGAGTTGTTCCTCCACAACTTGGGTGATGAAAAAGATTAATCATGACACATGGAGATGTATAGCCCTCTACTGGAGTGATCAGATCATATAGCTCTTTGTATTTGTCTCGCTTGATGAATGGGAGGCAGCCTGGCCTCTCAGAAAGGTAAAAGTTCCACCATGTAACTTGTCCCCCTCTGTAGAAGTCCTCCTCTGTTTTCTTTTTAAACTCCTGAAATGACTCCTTTGTTTCAATTTCTGTGTTCTCACATTCATTTTCACTTAATATGTCCAGAACGGTCATCAGTTCCTCATCTCTTTTTGTGAGGAGGACCGAACTTGAGCCTGAGGAGGGCAGGTATCTCCTTGAAGACCGTGTTTGAGGCTCTTTCAGCTTTTGGATGGTGTTATTGATTTCATTCAGACTCAGTTCATAGATGCATTTATTGGTGATGTCCACTTTACAGCGAGTCTCTACTATTTGCTTCCAGTAACTGAACACCGTAGAGTCTTTGCATATGCACAGCATGTTATCATCCCCTTCCAATGTGCGATAAATGGCACAGAAGGTCTCCATAAGAGGGCTTGAGATGTCAGTGACAGCTGAGTGAAGAATGAAGACCACCAGTAGCCTGTCCTTCGAAAGCAGGTCTGGACTGCAGAGAAATGAAACCATGTTGTTGATATCTCCAGACCGTTTCTTCAGCCATTCACTAGGTGTTAGTGGTTTGTCCCTGTCAGTCTCCTCATTCACCCGTCCATTGCAGAAGACCCAACTTGTTTGCTTAAACAGGTTCAGCTTTCCAGTGACAGTCGATACACTGTCCTGGGTGACATACATCCAAGGATAGTGCAGATTAGTTATGTGATCCCTTCGGTAAAAACTGCACGTTCCATCAATATCAGACTCTGGGTCAAACTCAAGCGCTGCAAACAACTTCATCTCTTTCAGAAAACCCAAGTGTTCCAGTTGGCTTGAATGGCATTTGTTGGTAACAACAATGACTTGAGTGGAATTTTCAAAAGTATCTCTTCCTTGAGTTATGATTTGTTTGAGTCTTTGGCCCTGGTGGCCTTGTGTGGGGTGCCTTTCATCCCTCTCCTCAACTGTCTTGCGTGCTGATGCCCAACATTTGACCTCATCAATCATACTTTTTATCTTCTCCTGAACTATCTGGGCATTAGAATCTGCTAAAATGTTAATTGCTCTTGGGCCATCCCGAACAAACAGACACCGAGTTTTGCACTGTTGCACCTTTTCGATTGATGTGATATTTAAGAGAGTATAGAAAATTTTCTCTTTCGTCTCTGAATATGTTGGAACTACATCAATCTCAATCACCCATTTGTCTGAAGTTGTTCCATATTGACTGTGAACTTCAAAGAATTTAGGAGGCCTGATGCACACTCTGGCAGCATTTCTGTCTTCTTCTTGAAAGTAATCCCTCAGACACAATTCAAATGCCTCATTATATTTGCTGGAAGAGGTGATCTTGAGCCCAAGGACTTGACCATGTTCCTGTCCTGGCTGATTATTAACTCCAAAATGAATAGTGCCATTGGTGCGTGAATTCATGCAGCTTGCAGCAAAACAAAATACTTCCTTTGTGAATTCGTAAAGGATTTCTCTTTCACTGGCCTCATTTAGGTTGGGCAGCAACTGATACTCATGCACAGGGTCAAGGAGATTGCTTGGACCAGCAGTAGGAGGAAGAATGTCATTTTGTGTGTAAATGAAGGATGGGTCACTTTTGTCAAAGGACCGGGTCTGAGATATTGGCCCCCTCAGGTCTAGAGATGTTGTGTCCTCAGTATTTTCTCTATATAATCCTTTGTCATCTGTTGTCTTCTCATCTGTTACAGATTTGATTTTATTTCTC
>OMLF01051386.1:2718-22658 GCA_900302615.1 Holocentrus rufus
CTTGTCAACCTTCATACCCACCAATCTAAACACACACACACACACACACACACACACACACACACCACACACACATACTAAAGCATGACCATGGTAAGTTATAAAGCTCAACTGAAGGTAACTGTAGGCACCAATATCACAACTAGTGTCTCTCCTGGACGAGGTTTGGAAAAGGTCTGAGACGAACCAACAGACCCAAACAAACACGCATGCAGCCCACAGGCTCCAACCAGTCTCTCCTCTTCTGTCTCTCTCTGTCTATCTCAGTCTCATTCGATATTTGAGAGCCAGGCACACATTACAAACATCTATCAGTTTGAATTTTACCGGCAGAAAATTCACAAAAAAAATGGTTGAAAAATGTTTTCTAAATGCACAGAACACTCAATTTTTCAGAAAAAGCAATTTTAGTGGGTATGTGTTTGACAGAGGCTCAATCGCCTGTGATATAGTTTGTTTGACAGCTTAAAAAAAACAGCTTATCAACCACAGATTGATTTGGTTAAACCCCAGAAGAGGAATGTTGTCCTGAGGGTGAATCTTCAAGATGGTGCTGAAGCACTGAGCAAAAAGAGGTGCAGCTCTTACAAAGACTTTGTTCAAAGAGCAGACGCTACATTTTGAGGAGCTGAAGAGCAGGAATTGCTGCGGTGTGTGTGTGTGTGTGTGTGTGTGTGTCTCCCACCTATCAGGTCCTCTCACAGACAGCCAGAGACACCAGCTGACGAGGGTGACACAGAACACTGCGATGTCACCAAGAAAAACACTCCACTGTCACACACACACACACACACACACACACACACACACACACACACACACACTCTCTCTCTCCCACACAGACATCTGTCTGGCCGGTGCTGAGCACTATAAGGGCTGTCTTATGTGCTTTGACAAAGCCTGCATGCTCTGCCAGTCAGCGCTAAGGCACACTGACAGACAAGGTCATGCTGCACTGGCCTGCCAAGGAGCCAGAGGCACACACACACACACAATGACACACATACATACCCAACAGTGAGTGCAAGCTACCAGCAGGTGTTAATGACAATGAGCGGCCTCCATAAAGACAGCGCAGACACATATTAGCACATACTTCATTAAATCCATACTGCTGCAGATACATATACAGGCAGAGGCCGCCTATAATTAAGAAAATAACTGCATGAGAGGGGGATGTGGAGCATGCTGAGGGTGACAAATGCAGCAGGAGATTTTTACATTATTGGGGCACAGCTGTATGACATACAGCCTGGTGTGCATTCAGTCGAGGCTGTGGAGGGCGCAGACACACCTTGTCAGCTTCATAATACTTCATGCTGTATAACGTCCTGCAGGACGCTGGTCATTTATGAAGCCATTTGTAGAACTTCATCATGCAAGGCAAAGACACAAGGGTGACAATAGAGAAGCAATGATTGGATTATCTGTCTAATCCATCTGAAAATCAGTCACACTTAAAGATTAATGCTATGATTACACTTGTGATTTCAATGTTATTATTGAAATCTGTTTTAATAATGGATTTTAGGGTGCAATCCCCTTATTTTGGGGGAGGATTAATTATTAAATAAGTACTTATTTCAATATCAGTTTTGATCCTGGTATTCTTTATGGCTGTTATCCTAATTTTGTATCAGTTGTATGCATTTGGTTACTTATTAAGTTTGAATTCAAAACATATTTTATCATGCAATAAGCAAAAAATAATTTTTAACATGGTGCTCCTAGTTTCCATCTTAAATGCTGTTTGTCTTCTAAACAGATATATTCAATCGAATCATTTTGGAGCTTTTCAACAACTTTTCTATGTATGAAAAATGTATATTAATGCTAAAGATAGATATACATCAAAGCAGGTAATGTTGAATACAGATTCAAATCTATCACCAGTCATTTTGATACACTGTTGGTTCTAGGGCCTGCAAACCACTCTAATCTCATTTTATCTTCTTATTTCTCTATGACACAGTTTAAATGTTGAACTTTCACGCTAATGTGATTATCTATGATTTAAATTCTAAGTACTCATTTTAATGATCAGCATCAAGCAGACAACATAGCCTCAGTGAGAAAATAAAACATAAAAAATGCACATATCCTCTACATTATATCAATGGCTGTTTGATTTATTGGGATCATCAACTGGTGCTCATTGTTTAGCTACTTTTTCTTTGATAACTACATCAACTGATCCACAGCTACATCCAGGTGATTTTAATAGAGTACTACACTATTTTATAGTCTAGTAAAACCCCAGCTCAAATGACCTCAAGAGAGAAAAAGATGCAAAAACAATTGCATAAAGTTTGTTTGAGGTCCCATAAATAATGAGCAAGCCTGGGCCATCAATGTAATGATTGAAATTAAAATGTGAAAACGAGCACCCATCTCCGGGGCAATTTTCACAGTGGATCATTTTACCCTTCTGGATTAAATAGGCGATGTATATCCATGGTGATGGTGGTAACCAGGATACTGCTGCCAACAGCTTCATGATGTCACATTCATCTTATTAAAGACAAACACTCAACAGAGGGCTATCAACTGCAGGGTGTGGGATAATACTCAGAATGAACTGATAAGCATCCTGACCTTTAACACAATTCATATTATCTTAGTAGAAATAAGACTTCAGCTAATTAAAGCTGCATGTCAATTCTATTTTTACTCCTGCCAAACAAATGTCTTCCATTCAGTCTACTGCAGTATCAACAAGTGTCTACCTGTCAGTCATTCAATCCAAGGGTTATACAGAACTAATTATTTAAGCTTACTAAAAGCAGGGAATTCTAATTAAAACATTCCTGTGACATGACACTAAAAAGGACAGTTCACCCATTTTGAAAACCTTGATATTATTTCACTTACCCGCTAGCTGTTATGTAGGATGGTCGTGATGCTGTCTTCCTCTTATGATGGTTATTTTTAAGAATGTTAGTCATGGGGAAGGAGCACAATAGCTAGCAAGTCCAGCACAGAGAGCTGCCACACAAGAAAATAGTTCTACTGTTGATTTTTGTTGATTTTTTCAATAACGGTCAACTTTTTTTTTTACGCCATTTTCAGATTACAAAATTCTGCTACATATCATCAAACCCAAACTTTATTTATCAACCGGAGTGGATTACGGCAGTTATTTTTAAGAATGTTAGCCAAGGGAAAGTACACCTCGATGGCAGGTGGCTAATTGTTAGTATTTGGAGCATCCAGCTAGTTTCCACTAATGATGAGAAAGACGGCACATCCACTGTCCTACATAACAGCTAGGGGGTAAGTGAAATAATACCAAGTTTTTCAAAACGGGTGAACTATTCCTTTAAATTCTGACTGTATAAAAAATACAGTCTGCTCAATAAAATATATGAAATATTGTCTGTGCTTTGCGTGTTCATTGGGCGACGTATAGCTGATCCCACAGGACACAAACTGACCAGCCCCTCCCCTTCTGCATCTGTTACCTCCCTAACACACAAACACACATTCCCTCTCTCTGTGACACTCCGCCTTCTCACCTCTTTCACCAGGTAAATGAGACCACCCACACACACACACACACACACACACACACTTGTTTGGCTGTCTTTAGGAAAGGCCGCGCTCCTTTAAAATTATGGAAAAGGTGACTCAGTGGGCATGATGACTCTACTCAAACAGGGCTACAGCACTCGCAATAACACGCAAATACACACACACACACACACACACATACATAAAATGTGAGTAGGGATGTCCCGCAGGCTGCCATCTCTGGCTGTCATTCCAGCTGAGCACTGAAGCAGAAGGAGAGAGAGAGACAGGCGGGTGGAGGAGAGTGGGGGTGGAGGGTTGGTGACACAATGAAGGCTCAGAGGGAGACAGGAAGCAGACGGTGCAAATGAGGCCGAGGTTTTTAATGAACTACGGCATTGTCATGGCCGAGAGGAGGAGAGGAGAGGAGAGGAGAGGAATGCCATTACAAATACTCAAAACCTAAACTCTTCTTTAGTCTGGTTAAATGAAAATGAAGTCAAATCCAATCTCTCTCTCCCTCTCTCTCTCTCTCTCTCTCTCTCTCATACACACAGAGCGATCATTTTTGTGGAAATTTGTTTTCACACACGACATCGAGCCAAAATAAAACCTTTCTCCAAGAGCGCAGCTGCTTCTAGTTGCTAAAAACGACAGAGAAAGGGCAGAAAAAGGAGCGAAGCAAATGAAACAAAAACGGTCTGTCTCAGTGTGGTTAGAAAGTGTCTCTATCTCTCTCCATCTCTACTTTACCAGACCATATTCAACTCGGGAATATGGTGAGCTCGTCAGCATAGTGTGTGCGCAGTGTTGTGTGTGTGTCTGGTCGTGGTATGAGACAAGAGAAGTCTGTGAGCACTGAAGACCAGTCATTTTTCATTGCCGTGATTAAGCCAGCTGTGACTGGCCAATTAACTGGCTATGTCTGTCTGTCCATTTTTTTTTTTTGCCTTGTTTATTGAACAGCTGAAAATGTAGAGAGCCAGGAAAGAGAGAGGGAGGGGTCACATGCCACAAACTTCCTGGACTAGATTCAAACCCAAGACAATGCTGCAGAATGGAGAGCACTTCTGACCACGGAGCCAGCGGGGCACCTTGAATCTGGTCAGCCAACAAACGCTTAAACACAAATGCCGTAAACATAAAGTAGGTTAGTCTATTATATTCCGGGGGCATTCACAGCCAGCACTTTGACCCCTTACTGTTTCTGATGCATCAAAGGCCGTTCCCCCTCATTGTCACCGTGCTCCAGGCTGTGGTAATGAGGGTTTCCTGGTGGCAGCGCGGGGTAAGCATTGGGTCAAGCAGCAGGGGAACTAGACCCCATGGGAGTCACAGTCAGCTGTACAACAACCGCCATTTTTCGCGGCCATCCCTCCCATCCCACTCCGACTCCCCACCTCCCACTCCAACCAATCTTCTATCAAATGATTTTGGCACATGATAGGTTAATATTTACCCCAAACATCTTAAACCAGTATTCTGCAACAGGAAATAAATGCATTTGAGTCATTTTTTCTGGTAGCAGGGTGCCTAGCGCTAAGAAAGGCCGTCCTTCAAGTGGATGACTTGGGTTCAAGCCCCGCATTGAAAGCCACCCTGCCTGTTGAAGCGTCCTTGAATGAGACACTGAGTCACAACCGGCTGCAAGGCTTTTGTTCTACAATTGACTCTGTGGTCTGACGTGCCTGTGAAGGAGGGCAAATTGAAAGAGAATTTCTCTGTGGGGATCAATTAAGAATCACGTTATTTTGGGCAGGTGCTGAAAAAAGACCAATATTTCCAATTTGTAAGTTACCTAAAATAACAAAATAGTGTTGTTGGCATTCTTATATCTCATTGAAACCAATTAGTTTCAATATCAAAGTAACAGGAAAATCACAATAAAAGCCTATAAAGCTCTATTTTATGGGAATAGAGGAAGGGATCCTTTATTGTGATTTATGTAAAAATTACTAAATTTCTAAACAGAATTTAGAATTCTGCCAAGAAACTTTAACGTAATTATCACAAACAAATCCACAGTGAGCCTTCACATGATTCATAAAATAAAAATTGGAGGAAAACTCCACCAGAGTACTGATTATTGGGAAGAGTAAGTTACCAAGACCAGCAGGCAGACTTTGGAGGGCCTTCCTAATGTGAATTTACTTAATCGGGCTCTTATGAAGGAAATGTCTGAGGAGGACGGAGGGTGGAAGGGAGGATGGAGGGAAGAGAAGAACTTGACAAGAAAGGAGTGAGCGGAGAAGACAAGGAGTGAGGGAAGATGGAAGAGACAAGAGAAGGAATAAGGGACAGAAGGAAAAGAGGAAAGGCTGGGGAAAGGGACAGAAAGGAGGAGAAAGAGAGCGAAAAAGGAAAGAGTGAGGAGAATATGTACACCATACACCACACACATTTCAGCTTTAATGCCTGCTTCTGCGTCTACAGCAGCCACCATCCAAAGAAACCAAAGTGTGACTCGAGAGCGACTCCGGAGCAATATCTTCTAGTTAACAACAACCATATTTCTATGCCGAATGTCAAAATATCATCTCATATAAAGTTCATGCACTTGCACAGGCCTTTATTCTCCAAAATCTATTAAGGAAAAGCAGAGCCCCTTTTTATTGCGTTACGAAAAGCACTGCAAAAATACAGCTAATCTTATCAGTTGATATAAGACAGTCAACCATCACCACATCAAGGAGAATTCCAGCATTTTTACTTGTTGTGACAAGCACTAAAGCCAATAGCTTGACCACAAAAATGAATAAGAGGGAGACATTATATCAAGATGTGGAATTTTAGTGCTCTGGAGGTGCTCAAGCCGGCTCAAAGGAGAGAAAAAATGTCTCACATCAAAATAATCAAGTGGAAGTTAACCTAATAAACGCCCCACAGTTCCTACTTTGAGCACTTCTGTTCTTGGAACTGGAGGGAAAAGGGAACAGGCTTCAAGGGGAAAATGTGCGCTATTATACAGAAGTTGTGACCTTTGAAGAAACATGTTTGTGTGTGTATGTACTTACACATGGCCAAGAGTGGAAGTAATTACATGCACTCTGGTTATTTCTATTACGTTTTTCATGTACTTTGTGCTCTTTTATATGTATTTGGGCTGTCAAATTAATGCATTAATTTAGATTAATTCTAAAAACAGTAATGTGTTTAAAAAATAACGCAAATTATCGCATATAATTTAATGACCCTGTCAGCGTGTTAGTTGTGCATGCACAGCCGCACCATGATGGAAGCTGATGACTAAACTCTGCTTGGCTCTTGGCTGTTTTTTTACATATAGTTCAGTACTTCAGGCTAACTCTCATTCATCACTCATTCATTTCAATCCAAATGCCCAGCTGCTTCTTTCCCGATCACTGGCTCTATACTAGTTGTGGAAAAAAAAACACAGAAATGGAATGATTCTATAATATTCTATGATCACTCTTAGAATACATACTCTTAGAACACATTATCCGTAACAGATACTGAACAATGGAGGTGGTTGGGGAAATTGTCGAATAAAATTTTATTTTCAAAATGAAGTGAAAGAAAAGTGAAAGTAAACACAGAGATGAATACTGGAGTAAAGTACAAATTCCTTAAAAAAAATACTGCGGTGCTGCGGTATATCATTCTGAAATGGCTAGTGTGAATCTTGAAAGCTGGTGACAAGATAACGATGTGCGCTGCGTGAGAGTGTGTAATCTGGCCCATGTTGAGGTAGGGGAGGGGTGTGCGTTCTCGAGCTCAAAACCAAAACAACGTTTTAGCACTGTTGGCTCAAACACGAGGGGTGCTCTGAACCAAAATGGAGGACTACACCTTTAAATAAGCTCCTTTCGTATCTTTTTTTTTTACTTTTAATTTAGTACATTTTTACATTAGTAATTCTACTTCCACTCAAGTAAAATTTCAGTGATGTAGCAGTGCCTCTACATGAGTAGGATGTTTTAGTATGCTTTCCTCCTACATTCAACAGCTTGCTCAGAAGACAGATGTCCACGTGCTTCGATTCAACTGGATCTTGTCAAAGTACGGAGGCGATGCTACTGACTTCAATGGATCAGAAATACCAAGAAAATTCTGTCTTGCACACACGTACACGTACGCGTGCACACACACACATACAAAGTATAGAATAGTTCAGAGTCATTTTAGGCTGTCGCCCCAATCCCAACCTCAAGTCAACAAACACACATGGAACTGAGCAGAAGGAGAGAGAGACAGGGTGATGGGAAGCCAGTGGTTATTATGTTTGGACTGCTCTGTTGTGTTCTGAAGTGTGGACTGGGCCTAGTTACAGACACTGTGGACCGAAGCCCCCATCTCTTTAATTGGACAGAAGTGAAACAAAGTCCAGATGGCTTTTATAGACCAAACTCGCTGAGGGACACATTCCTGTTTGCAAGTATTTCTCTCCATCTCTGTCCCTCTTTCTCACTCACACATTTTTCTCTTCTCTCCACTACAATTGCACATTCCTCAACCTTCTTTTTACCCTTTATTTCCTTTTTACACACTTCATTTTCTCTACATCACTACTGAGACCCTGACTTCTTTCTAGCGTCACCAGTCCCCAACACATCAATCTGTCTTCCTTTCATACCTCTCTCCCATTCTGCTCTACTAGCACCTTCAATCTCACTATTGAATCTTTACAAATTGTTGAGACGTGCTTGAAATGTATTTGATTTAAATTCTGAGAGTGCATAAAAAGCAGAAGTGCATACTCAGGTATATTGAACACTAGTTATTTTTCCTCTTGTGATGCATATAGACTAATACGAAGCCATATTACGAGTAGCACATGCTGTATGTGGATGATGAGTGCTCAATATTCACCTCATTCATGATCACTGAGCCTTGGATGGATGCATGCATCCATATTCATGCATTAAAACCCACTCAAGTAGTACAATAAAACAACGCTCTTGAGATGTTATGGATTTTACATAACTGTCAATAAGACCTGTGCTGAATGAAATTAAACTGTAAGAAAGCACAGAAGATCACGAACAAGCTCCATGGTTACCACAAGAGATGACTCAAAAACACTTTGTATAATGAGACTTGTGTAAAGCCTAGATTACTTCAAATGACGTCCAACCCATGAGATTAAATACTACCCACTTTGTAGCTAAATTAGCACTGATACATACAGTATAAGTATGTGAGGGCACACAGTAAACTTCCATTGTACCATAGATGGAGTGTTTTCAACTGCAAGTTTTCCAGTCTGAGGAGTGTGTGAGTCAGTGTGAGTGTGTCACTTATTAAGAAACGTCCACCTTACCAGTAGGACACGTCCAGGGGTTGGAATTGGCCTCTGGTGATGAGGTCAGCAAAGAAGGACTCCGTCTCCCGGCATGCTGTCCCGTTGCCAATGGCAACCCTGTTACAGCTGGTATGGACAGAGAGGAGGAGAGACAGACAAGGGGGAGAAATGATGGGAAGACATAAGGAATATCCCCTGGATGTTCTCAGATGGAAAAGAGGCTGCATTTTAGTTCGACTCACATATACATGGTTCTGTCTCATATCTCGGTATATAGACCAGATAAAACACAACAGATTCTCCAGCACTGGAGTATTAGTGCTGCTACATGAATGAATGTAGGAGTAACACTTAAAAAGTTCAAGAAAATCTATACTGTCTGGACTATCATCATGCCTTTCTGATATATTCGTATTGCACTGTACTTGACTTAATGCATGCAAATTTGCTTTGTGTTTATTTTACATTTAAGTTGCAGTACCTATATTTGATCATAAGGTGGCGCAGTTTGTCTGCCTCTTTTTGCTGGCCTGAATTATGGAGGTAGACCACATCAGTATGGAGAATCTGACCTGGGAGAGAGAAAGGGAGGGAAAGAAGGAGAGAGAGAGAGAGAGAGAGAGAGAGAGAGAGAGAGAGAGAGAGAGAGAGAGAGAGAGAGAGAGAGAGAGAGAGCGATAGTGAGACTGAAATACAATGTTGTTGTTACAATGATATCATGGCTCAGCAGGCTGAGGTGCATGTTATGTGTCTCCAGTCTATATTATCTAATGAAGCAACAACGCCTCAAATAAAATAAATGATATAACGTGTAGTAAGAGGAGATGTGTACTGTCCAACCCTCCACAGTGAGTCCACTTCCTGCCACTTCCTGTCACCCTCAGAGGAGACTGTGGATCTGAATGGAAAGCTCTGACAGGTCATGGGACTTCGACACCAACAGACCTGTGGCCTCCAAGCTGGACCTGATGTCGCCCATGTCACTGTCTATCTGCTGTAACTCTGTGTGTTTGTGTGTGTGTGTCAGTGTGAGTCGTGGCCAGACAATCAGTCACCCAGAGGGAGGGACCAGCCCTCGCTCAGTGTGAAACCACACCCACTGAGCGACATGCTGAGAACACACACACTGTCCACCCACCAGGGCAATGCCAACTGGCATCCTGTCTCTGACAAGTACACACACACACACACACACACACACACACACATGAATGGTGAAGTATTGGCGAGTGTGTTGTTAAGTGTGCAGGTATAAAAATAGCTCTATTTAAGCTAAGTGTGACATATTCATTTGCTTATTTGTACCCGATGCAATACAAATAAGCAAATTAATTATTCAGAGGTGTTCCTGTGCATATACAGACATGCATGCAGGTTTAGGCTGCATACATACAGACATACAGTACACACATGCTTTAGAGGAAAAAGCTGGCAGCAATGAATAAGGCTCATGTGATGTATGTTATCAAAATGATGTGAATGTACAAATGTGTTTACTCTTGTTGTGGTCTCCATCTAGTACCTTGCTTTTATTGTTCTGAACTCTCAGATGTACGTCGCTTTGGATAAAAGCGTCTGCTAAATGATAACTGTAACTGTAGAAGGGTTGTGTGAGTGTGTGTGTATTTGGGCAGTGGTTTACATGCTTGGCAGACAATGTTTGAGTACATGCACACGCGTGTGTGCATTCCTGGGTGTGTGAGTGTTTATGTATAGACACTCCATGTATCCATTTCCTACATACACCTCCTTGTTTCCAGGTCATGTAGAAATAAAGAATACAGTGAGTATGAAGCAAACAGAGGCTGAGAGGTTCAGTCACTGTTAAACAAAACAGCTGAATGTCAAAATGCATGATTCATGTGACTTTGAACACAGTATGATTATTAGCCCCAGACACACCGGTTCCAGGATCTCAGAATCAGCTGCCCTCCTGGAATTTTAGTGCACAACGAGTATCTACGGTTTACAAAAAATAAACATTAAGCATCCAGTCAGCAGTCCTGTGAGTGAAAACAGCCTGTTGATGAGGATGGCAGGACTCCTTCAAGCTATTAGACAGGCCACAGGAATGTAATTAACAGCTCAGGTCACCAGTGATGTACAGATGCATCAGGTACATCTCAGGATGCACGACTCACTGAACCTTGAAAAAAGAAGGGCAACAGCAACAGCAGACCACACAGGTGCCACTCCTGTCAGCTAAGAGTAAGTAGGTGACGTTACAGTGGTCATGTGATCAACCTTTTTCAAATGGACACTTCCAGCAGGAAAACACGCTACATCATGCAGCACACACAAGTCGGTTCCAGCGGCACAGCAGCGATTTTTTCCAAAAGCCAGTAGAGTCCCCAGATCTCAGCCCAACAGAGAACCTTGAAGCTGAAGTGGAGTGGGACTTTCTCACCATTAATGTGGCGGCACAAACAAAGATCACTGTGGAACATTTCCAGCATCTCATTGAGAATTCAGACCAAAAACTAGGTCCTAACAGGTACTACCTATGTGTGCCTATTAAAGTGAATACCAAGTGTACTGTACATGTGAGTACAGTACAGTATGTGTCCACTTACTGGTGGGGGAGAGGATGGCCAGCTTACAGCCGTGTCTGAAGCCTGGGTCCACCCCCATGATGACAAAGCCCCTGACTGGACGCACCAACAGGCGCTGGCGGAGGGAGCGCACAAACATGGCTATTGACTCCTTCTCTGCTGCACTTGTCAACTTAGTCCTGGACAGAGGGAAAGAAAGAGAGATGGAGAAAGAGGGGGAGAGAAAGAAAAGATGCAAGGGGGGGTTGTATGATGAGGTAAGGAGAGAGAAGAGTGAGAAAGGAAATGGATGAAGAGGGAAACAGAGAGAAGGATTGAGAGAAATGTGTGAAAATGCTGCTGAGCTCCTCAACGATGTTACTGTTACTGCACAGGTATCAAAGACAACAAAAAGGAATAAGTGGTTATTCACCCATCCACCCACACACACACACATACACTTAATACCTGTAGCTCCTTGTGAGCAGAGGTAGAATGAGCCTTTTATACGAATCCTCTACTGCGTTCTTGATGATTTGATAAAGCTCTTCTCTGGCAAAGGTCTTAGGCCTCCATCTGCAATGGAGTCAAACAGAAAATGAACAATTTCCAATGAACAATTTTGATTGACAGGCCCACCTTGGTCCGACAGACCCATAAACACAAACACTGTTTCTTGCAGTTTGCAACCTGACTCTGACTTCTTATGTGAAACTAATTCAAAAAACAGATATAATATGTCCCAATGAATTATGTTTGTAATAGTTTCATCCAACAGCTCTTGCATTTTGTCTTGTTTTATGTTAACAAATGATTCATTTCAAATAAATAAGACAATTTTAGGATTATATGTTTCAAATATGAGGTACATCTATTTTTTTTGTCTTATTTATGACTGAGTTCACATGCCATTTATTAGCAATGCACTGTTTAACTTTCACACATTTAATGTCACAAAATACAGTCAGGCATTTTATTTTTAATTGGTGACACTGCTATAATGTGTATATGCTTTGTCATGTCACATTAATTAGCACATTCAAATGTTTTTTAATATATGATTATGCTGCTTTGAAAATGCACAAGCTATTATTATTTTAATGAATTTATTTTCATTTACATTTCAAAAGCATCATTAAGCATAATAAATAAGCATGAAGAGAAATTAGTCACAGCTTGTCTAATGATGATTTCCCTGCAAAAACGATTAAAAGTAAATAAATGCATAAACGCAATAGTTAAAGTATTTGCATTTGTCGGATTAAATCTAAATGATGCAACAGTGCTTTTGAAGGTGATATGTCTATTCACAAAATCCTTTCTTTTTTTATCAACACACAAGAGTCTTCAAACTGTAATGTGAAAAAATTAGAGATGGACTTCCAATCCTAACACTCCCCATTTTATTTTTCACTAAACTCAATTATTTCTCAAGGATAAGTCTTTTAGAGGATGTTCTATTCAAAAAGAATGAATAAACCTTGACCTTTAGATGAACTGTATAAAACTGAGAAGCATTCATATTTGCCTTTTTGAAAAGCAAGTCAACTCGCTATTTCTGCAAAAAAATATCAGGTGCAAATTAACTGTGAATCTTGTTACCATAAATCTATTCATCTGAATATTTTCCCCAGAAAGAATGTGCAGGTATCCTGTTAAACTCTACATACTGTCAGCCTCAACCACTTTGTCTAGCCAAGGACTACACTCAATGACAATTGTGTGTATAATATGTCAGTTCTGCCTCCTCTTTTCCACTTTTATTAATAAAAAGCAAACATTTTGAGGCTTACATTTAAGAAAGAAATTAATTATTATGTGCCAAACATCTGACTTTGACTTTAACCACAGGAAATTCTTACATATGCACATGTACACACTCAGTAAATAACTCCACCTTTGTGATTTTACATGAAAAGGGCTGCTGTCTCACTCTTTCATGCACAGGGCGACAGATGGGGATACAGATACTGTGTGTGTGCATGCGTGTGTGTGTGTGCGTGTGCTTGCCTGCCTGTCAGTGTGTGTAAGGGCGTTTGCATGTAAGTGTGTGTCTGACCTGTTGTTGATGCACCACCTAGTGAAGTCACTCTTCACCCTGTCGGGAATGTTCACCTTCACTGTCAGAATCTTCAGACTCTCCCCTCGGTTAATAGCCAGGGTCTGTACAAACACACACACACACACACATGCATAATTTCCTCGGTTAATGCAATACAATGATAACCTCTATAGACAGCGCATACACACATGAACACACTGAGGAAAGACCCCCTCCCTCCCACACACACAAGTCCTTGGTTACACATGCATATGAGGCCACACACACGTGAAAACCACCAGATATGCAAAACTCTGAGTTTTTGATATTGGTGATATGGCATTGGGCTGTTTCCCTGGTTTTAAAAGCTGCATTAAAGTAAAGGAATTCAATTTTTCTGAACTTATTAAACTGCTGTAGCTGATCTGTCATTTGCCTCTACCTGCTTGGTCACATTACTTGTTTTTCAAAAATCTCTTGTGTGTAAATATCTTACGAAAGCATCAACATCCCTACAATTTCATTGAGATATTTATACAGGTATTTGGTCAAAGATATCATGATATTTGGCTATATCCATAATGCCCAGTCCAAGTATTAATCCATCTGGAATCTATTACTGGCATTGGCAACAACACCAGTTGGTGTCATCATTGCTAAGACTGACTGCCTATGTTCTTAATTACTTTATTTGTTCTCTGATCAGTTTTTATCCACACATTTTTTATTTACATCCCTGGTTATTTATTCAGAAACAGACACAAAAGTACATATTTTATTATATTAACGGTGCACTGGTTGATAAGATTTAAGATTAAGATTTGAGACGTTTCAGTTCCTCAGACAAATGCACCATCTTTCATTCTGAGCATGTTTCTATTAGGCAGCATCTTATAACTTTGCAAAGTAAAAGATGACTGCTTACTGACAGCACTGATTGAAAAACTATTTGGATACATGAACACACAGGTGTAAGACTGAGTAACACAAACTTACTCTTCACACACACATTCACACGAAACCCCAAACCTCCACATACAAGCACAAACACAATATCCCAACTCTCCACACACACAAGTGACTAGCCTGGGACTATATCCTGTGGCCAGGCCTGTTGTGGTGTGCGCTGGTCCCCCCTCAGAGGAACTGTTACATGCTGTTAAGCAAACAGTAGTAAGTGTCTGACCTTTTCAGCGGGGAACCTTTAGCCCGCCACAGAACAGGGCCAAGAAACAAGACGTCAATCTGGAGCCCAAGCGGAAGAAGCGAGCTGACAAATGCCACCACTGCGCCACCATCACCACTGCGACCGCAAGGCCTACCCCCCCCAACCGCACACACCCGCACCCACACACGTCATGCCATAACCACTACCACTCAGCAGCACCCTCGGATGTGCTGCACGGTCTGTGCGCAACACACACACACACACACACACTGAAGACAAAAACATAAAACACAGCTAATGGCATGGCAGGAATTAATGCAGTGAGCTCGCCCGAATTGTGATGAAAATTAGATTTCTCTTCTTTTGGCATGTCTCTGCCCCGGGCCGCCGCATTGACAGCGATGAGATTTCTCATACGATCTTCATCAAAGCTCTGAAGTTTAACATGCTGTTGGAGGAGCGAAGAAAATTTCCTCTTTCGGGGCTCTCTGAACATCTGTGCAAGACAAAACCGCCTTGGTAAATCTGCGCTCTCCTACCCCCCCCAAACTAAAATAAAGAGTAAAAAATCAATAACGACAATCTATTTTTAAAAGATTATATCATATAGTGGAGAGCGGTAGGTAGGACAGAAGAGATAAATACAAGTAAATATTATTCCAGATTTCTTTTTATTTCAAGAACCTATTAAATATAACAGCAAAAGCGAGATTTTACAACATCAGGTGCTGGATCTCAAGGTTCGTCGCCTAATATGAAAATAGGATCTCTCAGAGAAAATAAAATGATTGAAAAATATCAGATTATTGTGAAATGAATACCTGCTGGCGACGGTGTTTGGGCTGCACCCAGACGCCACTATGGAAGCCCTGCGGCCTTACTTGGAAAACCGTCATTGAAATCCTCTCAAAAGCGGCTTAATTTCTTCTCCCTAACAAATAACTGAAGAATGTTTCTGCACTCTGGCAAATTGCTCACGTTTCTTAAATGCTGGGGTGAAGGCGCATTCACAAACCTCAACGCGAGGGTCAAAAACAGCGGAGAAGCCCGATGTTGAGCCTTTTACAGAAACACAAAGAGACTTCAGTTACAAGTCTCACAGCGAGCAGCTCTCCATGACTGGTCTGATCTGACAGCCAAAGTCACACAGAAGGACAGGAGAGGAAGCCAAAAAACGAAGAGTGTTTTGACTGCGTACAAGGAGACCCAAGGCCATGAGACGCGTGCAACACTTTGAGGTAATATAGTTCAAGTCGTTTTACAAGTATTTATTCCACATTTCCCCATTCAAATTTTATTCTATTTTATTTTATTTTATTCCTAAAATACAATATTATGCAGGTGATATGGGCAAGGTTTAGTCCCATTCTCCATTACCTATGACTTGTATCCATTTGAAATGCAATAATTTGGAGGGCAATGCAGATGGATACTTCTACAAAAATGCCAATCAACTCTTATTTTTGCACAAAACCTTTTATTTTTTTAACCTACTCTAATGGAACCACAGCCAAACCTCGACCACAGCTGAATTTTCTCCTTGTCTGGTAACCAAACATGAACTTTGATGCATGCTAATATGCCCCACCGAAATGCCAAGCTGCCCGAAAACACAGCCTGAACGCCGCGGCCCTGATCAACACTGTGTGCCTCTTGCTGTGTTTTCCTCTGTGGCTGGCCGCTGTCCGTACTGACAGTAAATAACCTGGAGTGTGTCTGTGCGTCTCTCAGTTTCTGACTGGGTTGGGTCAGTGGTGGGAGACAGAGGGTGATCTGAAAGGAAGGGAGATGTGAGACGGAGAGGGAGGTGTGTGTGCGAGCGTGCGTGTGTGTGTGTGTGTTAGCTGGGCCAGCAGTGACAGGTAGCCGAGTTCTGGCCAAACCCTGACAAGAGCGGACAGAATGTCTTTCCTCGATCGCCGCATCCCTCCACCAGCCCCCAAGGGAGGGCAGCCGGCCAGAGCCCGTCCTCTCTCTATCTGTCTCTTTCTCTCTCTCGCCCTTTCTTTACAGGAATACTGTCATCAACACATCTATCCACCCGACATATCAGGCAGAAACACACAGACACAAAAGAGACACAAGCAAAGGCACGGATACGCAGACACACAGCCACACACACACACACACACTCGCTACACTTTGTTTGACCCAGCCAACAGAAATGGGACGTGTCAAGGAGTTGCAAATGTGCTTGTGTAAAAGTAGTTGTAAAAGTTGCTATGACTCATCATTTGTCTATCTATGATTCATCTAAACAAATTTCAAACTGGCTGGCTAAATTATGACCAATAAAACACATAAGATGAAAAATTGAGATTGTCAATTATTCTATCAATTACTTTGTTCATTAGTCCAAGTGTCAAAAATAATGACAAATGCTGATCTGAAATTATCAGAGCTATGAGCGAGTCTTTAGATTGCTTCCTTAGTCTAACTAGCAAACACAGAAATAAAAGAAGAAGAAGAAGAAGAAGAAGAAGAAGAAGAAGAAGAAGAAGAAGGAGGAGGAGGAGAAGAAGAATACACATTTTAAAAAGAAGCATTAATTTTATGATACAAATGGAAAAAAGTCAACAAATCTTAGCATCTTAATGATCTTAGTGTTTGGAATTTTTATTGGATAAATAACTAAAATTATTAATGAATCAACTAACTGATTAATCAAATGCTGTTTCAGCACTGAAGAAAATATGAAATGCAAAATATATTGAACAATTGCATAATTGTTGGAACATCATTGTATAATTTTCCACTTTTCAGTAGGAAAATTGTAAAGGGCATTCAAGAACATGTTCTTCATGCTGTCTGTGTCCTCCATCAACCTCATGCCTCCACTTTTCTGGAAGTGAGAAAAACTCTCCATTGACAGCCACATTATTTTTGACATTTTAAATTGTTTTTGACATTTTAAAATGCCTTGTCTGTGGCTCGGCTTGTTTGCTGGGTCATGAAGCATTTCTCACACAATGGAGATAATGTCAGCTGTCTATAACAATTAAAAATAAAACAAACAAGCACATAAACGAATAAATAACTGGACTTGCAGAGCATCTACAAGGCGACAGCGTGCAAAACGCACAATATAAGCCAAATGAACCAATTTGCCATTTCTGTTTACTTTAATAATCCAAACTTTTCACTAGGGCATAGCTGGTCTATAAACATTCTGATGAAGACTTAAAAGTTGTGCCTGCATGTCATCAAGACCTTTAAAAATTCAGTTGTTCAACTGTCTCAGTTTTATTGCAAACACTTCTTGAGACCAATTTTACAGACAAACCTATGAATATGTCCCCATTTTCATATTTGTACTGTTCTCATAGATAAGATCTATAACCATATATTGTAAGATCTATTTCACTGGTGTTTATCAACGTAAAACTGCCAGCTGCATGTCAGAAGTCGCTCCTGCCTCAGACTTATTCAATAAAAGCTTAGGTTAACAGTATTGTTCAAGAAGGTGGAAAAAAGCAATAATGAAAATATTATGTTCTTCATAAACAATGAAATTATAATTGGAAAAACATGAGGAATGTAAGCTACATTTAGCATATGTTTTTCTTTAGACAGTATCATTCCAGGTCAATATTGACTTTGTAAATATGAATGAGGATCGGTCGCAGCGAGGGATCATGGTCCGGTGTGATAGACTGATCTTTACACAAACACGCTGCACTGAGAGAACTTTCTATTCCTTCTCTCCCTCTCTCTCCCTCTCTCTTCAAAAACAAACACACACGACATGGGGGCAGAGATACCCTGATGACCGTTCTGAAGGAACAATAAACTGATCCCGAAGAAAGAGGAGAGCACATTTCATTTTCTAATCATTTTGTCACATAAAAAAAAAAATTGTAGTTTGGCTTTAACAAATACTTGATCATTTGTTTTACCATGTCACCTGTTACACAAATATTTAGTATCACTTTCAGAACAGAACAAAGCAGAATAAAAGAGGACAGAACAGAAGATTAGATTGTTTTGATGTTAGAAATATATTAAACTAGTTCTGAATGGGCACTAATTCCTGATAAAGAGGTCATTGTTGGGAAAAAATAAAAAATAAAGAGGCAGAATCTATTATGCTTTAAAAGCCAGCTAAAAATGAATGAAAGGTTGTACCCATGTCACTGCAAAATGCTCTATACAATCTACTAAATTATCAATTATTGACAAATTATTCATTGCACTAGTGCAACTAATATTGATTTTATCAGTTCCTTTGAATACATCGGCCTCAGTTATAGCGAAGACACACACACCAAAGAATCGGAGTGTGTTTGTGTGTGTAAGTGACAGTGCAAGCCCAGTTGTCTTTCCCCACCTGTCCATCAAAAGGAGTGTTTAATTGATGAAACAGTTCCATTTAGCCGAGCTCTTCTCCAGGCTAGCCTCTGACCGGAGCGCTAAACTACCATTTGATCACGCAAATCACATTAAAAACAGCCCTCTGTACATTCAAACAAATCCACCGTGTCATTCTGCAGCAGCACACGGGGTCCTAATAGCTATGAGGTAAAAACATACTTCTATGAACGCCTCAAATCTAATTTGACAGAATCAAATCCGAGCCTCGCATCTCAACTAGATATGTCAATCGGCTTATGCTTCAAGACATTTAGAAAGTGAAAGATTTATGTACATTACTGAAATTTACTTTGTGAAAAATAAATAAAACCATCTAACATCTCCATAACAGGCAGACGAGTTAACTGCAGCCAATATGATTTTTTTTTCCAAAGGAATTAAATTATTTCAAGACACATGATTGTATAGAGGCTAAAGAATTATCACATTCAACTACTCAATAGAAAAAAACAGAAGTCGTAGTTTCTAAATGATCAGCCAGAAGGACAAACTGACCAGTGAATGTTTGTTTTATCCATTTCTTAATTCTTAAATCTGGTTCTTTTTCATTCTATTTTATCTGAAACTGAATCAAATTAAAAATCTAATAAATGGCTTAATTCACTTTCTAACTCAAGTTATAATAAACAGTATCAAAGAATACTAATTTGCACTTCTTTAAGTGCCCAATCTTCTGATAAGGGCGCCGTTTCACATCCACAGGTGAACTTGGTTGTTCACTGACCCAACTCTAACATCCTTTCATCCCTCCCTTCATGCGACGCTCCCGCGCTTTGCCTTTAACAAACCTCCAGAGCTGGGCCTAATAAAATGTGCTAAATCAAACAGGCAAGTGTGTGCTCACACACATGCCTCCTGTCAAAACACATCTCCCACCTGCTCCCCCTTCCCGCCAACTTGACGGCTAGAAAAGGTTCATTTTAGCCGGAATCCGACAGCTAGCAGGGTCACGGCAGCCTGTGGATTAACACTCCGTGACAAAGGCGAGTCATCGAATTAACAGCCTCGCGAACGCAGGAGAGGAGAGGGGAAGTGGGAGGGTGGAGGAGGGGTGGT
>OMLF01051388.1:0-14174 GCA_900302615.1 Holocentrus rufus
ATAATCTGGCGATTCATCTACACAGTCACTCATGTCAAAAATCATTTAATATTTGAAATGATCCTGTATAGATATTAGCAAGCATTAAATAATCCTGATCAAAATTACAAAGTTAATATGAACAGCTGGTAAAAAATAAACAAAGTGACAATATACATTGATTAGTGTGGGTATAAAAGAATTCAGTAAACTTAATTTTTGCAGTTTCATTTAAAGTTATTTATATTAGATGATAAAGGCTTTGAGAGGCTGGAAATTTTGCTTTAAGTACCTTGAAACTGCTTGGAAAGGGCTTGAATTTGACTCTCAGGAGATTGTGCAAACCCTGAAATTTTTAAAATTATTTTCATAAACCAAATTCCTGGTAGTCACATTGTTTGTTGCCCTTTTTCTTTGTTTTCATTTGTATATGCAAATAAACTAAATCTAAACTATATCACTGCTGGTCATATAGCAGTAATACTAAACATTGCGTGTCTAACACATTAATTGTATGTGTGTGTGTGTGTGTGTGTGTGTCCAGGAGATGATGAGGTCTCTGCAGCATGCCCAGCAGCTGTTGTTGAGCCAGACTCAGTTAGTAAGCAGAGTAGAGCTGGAGCTGCAGACACAAAGAGAGAAGCAGCAGGTCAGACTCTTTTGTCTGTGCTGGATTCAGAGTCTCTAAACTGTTTATGTTCCAGTCGATCACTGAGAAAATGGAGTGTAACACAGGACACAAAAGGACACAAAAGCTGTGCCCACTGAAACGGTTACATTCCATTACCATACCTACAATGATGTTATCCAGCATAGTTTTTTTGTGTTACAAACTGTTTCTTGTACAGCAGTGGATAATCTGCTGTTTGTCACCAAGGAAAATTCTGCACTATTGGTTTCACACAGTCTATGGATCAGGGATTTTTCAGCCCCAATTTAAATGATTACGGAGTGAATTTATACAAGGACAGGAATAAATGATGACTGCCATTTCTGCCCATAAACGTGACGGATGGCATTGTATATCACACCATGCACATTAGTGCATTCAGTCCACTCCGCAACTGAATGATAGTTAGTGTGTTTATTCTCCATTTACGGCTTTACATTTTATTATCCCCCTCCTTCTTCCTCTCTTCTCATTTTAATTCATCTATTCATTCATTTATTAAAATCATTATTAACATGACACAACCCAGCTGATTTGTATTAGCAAGTTCTCTCTCTCTCTCTCTCTCTCTCTCTCTCTCTCTCCCTCTCCCTCTCCCTCTGCTCTGTTTAAGACCCCCTGTTCAGGTTAAATAAACACATAAAAATTTAGTATTGCATTAAAAATCCTCCGGGTGATTAATTTTACTGCAGGCCCTTAAGCGGGAACATGAGGTGATGCAAGAGAAAAGCAAGGCAGTGGAAGACAAGCTGGCCCAACTGATGGAGGACTACACCACCTCCAAGACCATGTGGGACAAAGAGGTAGCACTGGATAGAAAAAAATGAACTATGAGTAAAGGTGAATGCCAAAACACAAACGATACTATATGAATGATATAAGCGTTACAGTAGGTTAAAAAAAGAAAAGAGCGTTTACCTTACCAAAACATCTGTATGTATGGCCATTTATTTCTCTTCTCTTTTGCTTCGGTGTATGTGTGTTTTCATGTGTGCATTAAACAGAAGACGATGTTTTTGGAGCGTATCAAGACCAAGCAGCAAGACCTTCAAGCAGTGACAGAGGCTTATGACCAGCTTCATCAGAAACACACCAAGCTATCTTCACAGGCTATGATGCGAACACAGCACCTACATGGATTGGAGGTATACACAGACATACACAGAAAAACATGGCCTATGACAATGTTGGGCCTTAGGAGCAAGCACATTTGGTTATTGGTAATAATTAATGGTTATCAGGGATAATCACTAATTATCAAAATAAATAAATATTATTATTAAAATTAATAATAATGACAGGGCACCACCCTGGAATCAGGGACCAATCAACCAAACAATCAGTAGTCTCATGAAGGGTGTCCACTTAAGAATATTGATATCTAATATTAAATTCCTAAAGTGAACAGCGAAGGTTTGAATTGGAACACTGACTCTCGCAACCAGCCTTTGAAACAATAATAATGCAAATAAAACCAAAACAACTTCTCTTTAAAATATATCAGGGTTTATTAACTTTATTAACAGCAATATTAACTCACAATCAATATGCTTCAACCAATAAACATCTGTTATACAATGATCACTAAGCAACTACACCAAACAATCATAAATGTGTGTGTGTGTGTGTGTGTGTGTGTGTGTGTGTGTGTGTGTGTGGAAAGGGGGAGGTGAGAGAGGAAGAGGAGGAGCAAGGCAGCGGACGTAACCCGCGGGGAGGGGTACGTCACACGATGGGAGTGGTCAGAGGAGGTGACCGCGAAATTTGAACACCGACAATGGCTAATGGCGACTGCTGGCTTACCACGTTTGGGAGCGTGTAATAAGCCTACAGCTGGCCACCAAATTGTGTGTTCACCAAACGTCTCTGTATGTGTTTGTATGCCTGTGTGCGTGTGTGTGGGTTAGTAAAAGGGAAAGAAGAGAAAGCAACAAGAAGAGAGAGAGATCCTTGCAGCCGTAGGGAGGTGTACTCACCTTTATCACACAGAGACGCGGTGGACAGGCTGTGCTCTGTCCACTGTGTCGCTGGTGTTTCAACGGATAAAGTTTAGAGACCTCACTCAAGCTAACACAAACAGCAACCAACAAAGTTGGGTGCAAGAATCAGATTGGCGTGCTAAACACGACCAACAAACAACCGTATAGCAACAAACAACATGCTTAAAATAAAACACCTTGTCCCTAACTCTGCCCAGGCTTAAGCCTCTTACTTGGGTCACTTGAGGAAGCGAATATGGTGTGTTTTCGTCCGTCTTTGGGTCCGGTCCGGTTCCTTGGGGCGCGGATATTGACGGGGGCGTTCTCTCACTCTCTCGGCGGGTAGACAGCAGCTGATCCTCGGCGCGGCGGCGGAGAAAAACAGCAAAGTTGACTTTAGTTGAAGAAAACGGGGTCATCCTTTGTTTCTTCACTTCTGCAGGAAAGATGAGGGAGCGCTGGGTTGTGCAGCGGTCCGTTTGTAGATCCAGTTGTGTGTTTGTTTGAACACAATGGAAAATCTCTGCTTGTCCCGGGAGGTGGAGATTGTAGGCCAAATTGAATTATGGCATGTACATGAGGTACCTCCTTTAGCTGCAAATGTTGCAACTGGAAGCAATGCTTTCAGGTCGGTCTCAGGTTTATATAACCTTGGTGACATCACGGAGATGGAGCGGGACCCCATGTGGTTTCCAGGGGGTCTCATCCAATGGAGCTGGGAGTTTGAGTGCAGAGAAATTCACACCTAGGTGTGAGTGGAGCATGGCATGATGGGGTTTGGAGTCTGTTCTGGCTCCTATTGTTTTAAAGTTGCCGCCTTTCCCTTATCAGGCTTCTAGAGTTACATTTAGGCCTCACTCTGGCTTCATGAGTGTGTGTGTAGGCTGGGCCTTTGTTCTCAGGCACAGAACATGTGGCACAACAAGCTGCATTATAAACACACAAAGCTGTCTGAGCAAGCAGTACCACAGTGCTGCACATTCACACACTGGAGTTAGTGGTGCAAACAGTGACACAGAATTGTATTGTACATTTTAGGTATTTCACTCACAGTACTGCTGCATGTGCACATTCCAAGCAAATTAGTTGAAGGGTCTTTTATTCTGTTTGTGAGCAGTCCACTTGTACCCATGTAGCTGTCTTTTGCAGCTACAAAGTGTTGAACAGTTAAATCATGTATTTTTTGCTCTCATGGTATTACCTTTCATGATTGTATGTTGTTCTGATGAGTTAACATAGCTCATAGCTTAACATAGAGGTGCTAATTAGGTGCCATTGGAGTTGTTGTTCATAGATCAGAATCACAATAGTAGGGAAACAAGGAAATCTGATGCAGTCATTTGCTGTCGATTGTCAACTGGTGCGGTTGCCATGTTTTTTCAGCCATCAAATTTGTTGAGCGGCGACACATTCTTGAAGTTTCCCAGGTTTTTCAGTTCTATAAGAAATGGAAGGACTTCTTATCACTTGTTGATCATGTTTATAGCAGTATGGATGCAAACCACAGTCACTTAAAGTGTTTAACAGTAAATAGAATAAGCATCACCTCATAGACCACCATTACACACAACTAACCCTAACCCTAACCCTAACCCAAACAACAACAGGGATTTTCTTTGTGAGATCTTAAAGGGAGAAGAGGGGGTATGATGCAGTGAGGAGACAATGAGATACTTCATGTTACTGTACTAGCTCAGCACATACTATTTATTTGGAGACAAGGCAAAATGAGAGCCAGCAGAATTCAGGTTATTGTTTGACATCACACACAGCATGAAAACAAAAATATCTGTGGCAATATTAACCACCTTTTCCTCATGGCTTTTCAGAATGGGCTGAGGCATCTTGTGAAAGACAGTTTGAGCAACATGACAGAGAGCAGAGTGTCGCCCAGGGAAAATGACAGTGTCATCCCTGAGGAGGAGTGTGTCATAAATACTGAAGATCAATCAATGGATCCAGGCCCTAACACAGAGAATATAGATGTGACAGGTACAGGAATTTGTGATTGCATCCATTACACTCAGATCATATGGTAGTCTTATTGAAATGTCTTATGACGTTGAAAACAGTGTATAAGACAGTTTCCTTTTGCACTTTCAGGCACATTCATTTTGATTATTAAGTACTTCTGTACATTAGTAAATACTGTGTACATCTGCACTGTTCTACAGCAGTGTGTAGCTTATAATGTTAATACTTTACAATGGCAACACCATATAATGGAGATATCTATGTGATTATTTTTTTTGTCCTTGACAGAAAAAAGTTGTGAGGTTGACCTCCACATGGATGCAGCATGTGCCCTCAGCCAGGTCATCAGCAGCTCCACTAAGACCTCCAGTTTAGCAGCTAAACAATTTAGGAAATTTGATGTAGTTCAGATACTGAATAAAACACAAAAGTATTTTCCTACTCATTCTTTATCTAAGAAGAACTCACTGATATTCTTAGATAATATAAGGTTAAAGCTGGCCATGAATAATGAAGGATTTACTAAATATTCCGATATCCCAAATCAAAAGCCATATGTAACATGCTAGAAAATAAAGCGAAGTAAAGTGTATCCGTCTTTCACATGGAATGTGGAAAGGAATGTTAAATATGTCCTGTAGAACGATGTATTACATCTCAATTTTGTTCCAGTGACTTTGTAGTAGTATTGTAGTATTCAGCTGTGAACTCTCACTATCAGCGAATACTGTAATTTTAGCATTCAGGAGTTGGTATGGAGAGTGGAAAAGAGGCTTTTTGTTTTTCTCTTTACAGATAAGAGGCTGCAGTCAGAGCCACAGTGTTTCTGCTCTGCTGTCCCCCTCTGCAGTCAAAAGAACCAGAGGAGAGGGACTTTTCAATGAGTCCAGCACCAGCTCTGAGCCGCCTATCCCTGTCAGTCTGCACAGCTTAGCCCCTGCCCAGACCAGAGACCCAGAATGTCTGCTGGTCACAGAGGCTGTCAATAAGCTAGTTGCCAATGGAGCAACGGGAGGTCAGCCAACTGAATATAAACACAAAAACTACATGTTTTATTCTGGAAATTAAGCTAAACAGTGTAGATTTGCAAAGAAGAAAAACAGGCAATTTACTGACTAGAGGCAGCACATTTTTTTGTAAAAAATGACTTTTGTTAAGTTGTTTAAGTCCCTAGACTATACTTATGGCCATTATTACAAGCAGTCCACTTCCACCAGCCAATAAAGCTGCTGTCAGGATCATGTAAATCAATTATCTTATGAGAATGAACTTTGTGTGCTCTTTCAGGACAAGAAATCTTAATCCACCATCAGCAGCCACATCGTGAAGAAACTCTAATCCCTTCAAACCTCTTTAACACCCCATTTGCCATCAACAATCTTTTCAGTCTCCTAACTCTTTCGGGAGCAACAGGCAACAAGACAAACAACTTGACCACATACACATCCATCTCTAACACAAGTGAGAATGATCTTGCACTGGTTTCAGATTCAGTTAATACCAATGTCATTGCGTCTGATGGTGGTCTCCTGATCGGCAGAGATAGCTGTATGAGCACCACAGTATCTATATCAAGCCCTGGGAACAGGTCTGTTCATGAAACTGTAGACTTACTGACTGACAACCAAGGAAGGAAGAAACAAGGAAGAGGAAAGGATGGAGCGAAGGAAGGAAAGAACGATCCAGAACAGGGATTACAGAGCAATAGGGAAGACATCTGCACAAAAGGTGTGAAAGACAGAAGCAATGGAGAGGAAAGAGGATGGTTCATCATCAACATAACAGATAAAGCAGCAAAAGGACAGGATGGAGAAGAGTCAACAGAGGATGCAGGGGAAACCAAGATGACAGAAAGTGTGGCAAAAGTTAGAGCAGAGGGAGAAAGGAAAGATGGAGAAGAGGAGGGAGAAAGGTTAGCAATGCACACACCAGCAACAGAGATATCGGCCCAGACGTCTGCTGATAAGAGACATAGCAATGGAGAGAAGAACAACACACCACAGGCCATTGACTCCATGGACAACACTGAGCTGCCACTGGCTTCCTCTCAACCCGCAGACTGCTCACACATTCTTCCTCAGAAGGTCAGCGAGATCGATGCTGACACATGCCCTGCAGAAGAAGGGCATGGGACTGGGATAGAGGGACATTCCCTACAAACCCTCTCTTCTGATGATGTCCAAATCATAACTCATGGACCTCAGCCCCTTACTCACGAGATTGTACACCTCAATCTTGATGGGCTCCAAGTCTTCACTCATGATGTGCAGTCACTTAATCAGTTGTCAACCAGCATCCGACAAGTTTCTAAGAATACCACGGAAGAGAAACCATCTCACGAAACACCAGCACATTTCCCCAGTGTAACATCAGAACCTCTGAACCAGACGAATGTGCACAGCTCTCAAACCCAAACTGCACTGTCAGCCTCTCAAACTGGTGGTTATGTCAAGATCAAAGGGTCAGAGACAAATGACACACAGCCACCAACTAGTAATACTCCTGACATCACCAGGAAGCACACTGAGGAACAGTGTGACCTACATGCAAATGAAGAATGTGTAACAGCGAGCAGAATGGTTGAACCACATGTGTTACGTCCAAGCAAGGAAATCTCAGAGCAGGACAGTGGACCAATAACGTCTCTGCCATTTGATTGTGGCAGTCAGTCAAGGGTAAACCTTGGTGAAAGAGACATCTCTGAGAGTGCACAGCAACCTGCAGGAAAGTCCCATGTGACAGATGGAAGCCCCCTACGTGACTGTTGTGCTGATACAAGTCTTGCGAATGTTGGTCCTCTTGGGTCTCAAGCATCAGCCATGTTTGTAGACTCAGTCCTGCCAGAGAATGGCCACGTTGAAGAACCCTCTACTACAAACACTACAACTAAAGAGGAAACTGGCGGACCTCAGGACAACATGAAAAATAACAAAATAGAGGACGTAGAAGATGGCAAGGTGACTGAGCAAAATTTGACGATGCCTGACCGCAGTCATGAGAACGATGCAGTGACCAGCAGCTCAAAGTGCCGTGACAAGCCTCTGGCAAACAAAATGCTATTTGGTGATTTTGATCATTGCTCTCTGCCCAGCAAAAAGAGGCACAGGTCGTCATTTGAATGGGCCAGCGCACAGAGAAAGGAAGATATCTCCAGAACTAAGTGTGATGTTTCAGGCCTGCGTGGATTTGGTCAGGTACTGACATTTATCGTAGAAGCATTACCTTTCGGTGTTCCCTTAGTGAGTAAAGCTGTCATCCAGCTGGTTTCATACTTGGATGGAGGTTTAAGAATCTCCTTTCTTTGGGAGTTCACTCCATCCCTCAGACATTTGTATACTACAGGAACATGAAAGAAATGCCATTGTCAAAGCCGATGATTGTTTTATCATCCTGAGATGCTGCAATATTACATGAAGAATAATATGTTACTATTATGTTACTAAATATGTGACTGTTTTGGCCCCCTGGACCTCTTCGCTGTTCTACATCCGATAACCCAGGGCTCACCCATGTCTGAGCTGAATACAAATGGGTTTGGGGGATTCCCGGGGTGTTCCTCTTCCAGCACAATACCCACCTCCCTCAAGCTTAACAAAGGTGATTCTTAGATGTTCATATCATCGACTGAGCTCTGACACACTGCAGTCCCATTGCACCATTTTCCCGTTGGGACAATGCATCCTCGTAAAGCTTAGCTCTTAATAAGTGGAACATCCGCTCTGTTTATATGTGTCATTTAACTCATCACTGTTAATCATTCATCCTCATCTTTCCGTCTTGCTGTTCCATCTCACCTCATTCCTCTCAGAGCCCTTGGTAATCATCAGTACATCAGACGTGCTGAATACTTCCAGCGTCTCTGGGCCTCCAGCCTCCTCCAAGAGAGACACGGTCAGTTACACAACAGGTGGTTTAAAGGTGAACTTGAAAAAAGTAACTTCACCTTACAATTTTTTTTTTAACTAAGATATGAGGTCAAATTTAGCTACTTACTTACTACTCTACTCTAAATAAAGACTACTTAAGGGGAAATTTAATGGAAATTCAGAGTTAAAGGGGTAAAAGAAACTGGACTGGACTGTTTTGAAGTTTACAGATCAAGCCTAGCATATCATTACATCCACTGGTTCAATTTCTATGGGTAGTACTTGAAGTCTACAGGAGTCATTAGCCTAGCTCCATCAAAGTGAAAAAATAAACCTCTCAGCAACTCTGAAGCTGTCTTATTTACACAATGTATCATGTGTATTTGAAATACATGTCTTTTATTTTAATAAAGCAAATCTTTTTGGAGTAGTAGTAGATGAAGTTAGAACTTCATCAGAACTTCATCTAAAACAACCCTGTTTTGTTTTTTGTTTTTTTATTCCAACACGTATTTCAAATACACATGATGTACTGTGTGAGTAGGACAGGTCCGGACCTGCTGTAAGGTTTATTTTTCACTTTGACAGAGCTAGGCTAATGACTCCTTAGCATAAAGACTTCAAGCTGACATGAAATGCTATCCATAGGAACCAAACCAGAGGACGTAAAGAGGTGAAAATGGTATCCAACATCTTGTCTCAGTCTGGGTAAGTCAGCAAAAGGGTGCATTGCCTGAAATGTTGGATTATTCCTTTAAAAATGAAAAATCACAACACAACATTAAGTTGTATGACAGCATCAGTTTCTACAATATAACGAACTCGTTTGAAAATGACCTGTATATGACAGATAGCAAAACGCAAAAGTGCTGATGATTTACATGCACAGCTGCCCCTTATAATGCATCTTAGAAGTGATTCCTTATTGCATGACTTAACCTTGCAGCTATGTGAATAAATGAATTTTAACTGTTCAAGTGCTTCCATTTTGCATCCACATCCAAATATATTTCATCATGGTAAAGCCACAGTATTGTTCTCAGTTACAGCTTGATGCTGAACAGCAGGAAATGGCCGTGGTGTGCTGCTCATGTAGAAATGTATCAGCAACCCCAGAGGAGGCTGGACACTGTTAGTTGTGAAAGTTTGGTGTATCATATATATTGGCGAGAGGTCATTCTCTATTCACTGATTCAGAGCTGCCTCATTTTACAGAATGTGTCAGAGTGGGCCTGTGGGACTTTTGTGTATGAGTCTAACAAATATGTCTTTTATATTGACCTAACATGTCTGTCTCATGACAGACCCTCATAAAAACTGGACGTTATATTATACATATTCTTCTACATTTTTGCGGTCCAAAAGTAGAATGTGAGAGCAAGATAAATATTTCCTCAGGCCAACATATTTGAAGGAATGTATGTCTGAGAGAGACTTTGAAAGTCCTGTATATAAGTTTTGTTTTTTTTTTTTTTTTAACCTTTCTTTGTGATGATATGTTAAGTCAAGTATTGACTGAACGGAGGTAGTTGATGTATGTTCAGCACATAGTCATGTCCCATAGACAGCCAGCCATACAGAGAATGAATGGCCTGTGGGGAAAAAACCTACTTAATGATGCTCGGTTACCCCTCCTCTCTCACTTACTTAGTCTTTGTCCATCTCCTCATTCTCTTTCTCTCTCTCTCTCTCTCTCTCTCTCTCTCTCTCAATCTCACTTTCACTCTCTGTGTGTTTCTTTTTGCTCTCACACACTCTCAGTCTCTTTTGTCACCATCACCACAGACTGTCACTCTGCATTTTATAAGATCCAGGTGCTGGCGATTGAGAGAGATAGAGTGCAACATGCCTGAAGTATGAGAGAAAACTGCCTGGATAGGCTAACAAATTGTTACAAGGCCCAAAGCCTTTATTTTCTGTGGGCTATGAACATTGGAAACGTGAAACAGAGTGTAGCCTGGGCTTTGCTGCTTTGTCTGGGCTGGATGCTGTTACATATCAATTACCACTGGTTATTGTCCAACTGATAGCCAATTCGGCCCTACATTTGTTTATCAGATGCAGTTGCTTTTATTGGACACTGTGGGTTTCCTCAGGAGGGAGGCCTGAAGAAGAGAAAAAAATGTTTCTCACTGCTGTGTGAGAGACATTATTTTTACTTTTATTCTTACTGTACCTAAAATGAGCATTTTTGTTTCACTGGAGATACTTGTCTTTCACTGCTTGGTGTCATTTTCATGTAGGAGAGCGGAGCTCCTCTGTACATCGCTTCTTTTCCAGTCTTCACCTCCTCCAGTACAGTGAGCAGACTGTCATGGCAGACTGCGAGTGGGTGAGTCCATTCACACAGGTTCTTCCTAGTAACCAGAATATTCTACGTTAAAGAAAAATGCAGCCTAAGACACATTATCACTATTTAAAGCCTTGGATTGACCCTTTATATCGTGGTTGTGGTGCCATTTGTTGTTTAATCCAAAGTGAATCCACTGATCGCACTGGATGATTTTCTCAGCGCAGCAACAGTGGCGTTTAATAGGAACAAAAAGTTCAACAACTTAATACAGAATTATTTGTCAGATTTAAATATCAACCCTTTAAAATAATGAACAAGGGCTGTGACTCAGTGATTTGCAGCAATGCATACAAGGTGAAATCCAGCATAAAAGAGGGAGAGCAAACTTCATTATTGTGTTAAGCTCCATTGTAGCTGCAGCTGCTTTCTATGTGCATCGCTTTTGAAAAACAGAATTACATCCAAAAACAAAACGGAAAAAAAGGCACCAGAAACACGATGTAAGTCACCAGCCCTTGTTTTTAAAGTGTCAGTTTGTTTTAGTTTGTTTCTTTTACAGGTATAGCAAGAATTATCTGTCTAAAAGTAAAAATAATCATAAACTCCAATAGACTCCAATAAGCTCATTTTGTTTAGGGTTTGTTGAGCTAAGTTATTTTGAAGAAAGCTGTGTTAGCTAAGTTACTGTGTTTGGTGGTTGTTGAAACTTCAAAGTAACTTAAACTGACATGCCGTGACAGAATGTTCATTTCCAGGCGAACTCTTCCTTAAAGGGATCAGCATCTCAAGATCAGTACAAATATAATATCATAATGTGCCACTTCATAAATTTAAGAGCTTTGTCAGTGGGAAAGTCATTAAAATACAATAACATGATTTTCAAAGAAAGGTAAATATATAATCATAACATGCTGATATCACTGTTTGTCTTCTCATCCTACTAGGTCTAGCAGAACCACTAACCCAGGTCCTAGTTCAGGGTCTGACTGGTTTCCTCCCAGTTCCCAGGAGAGTGAAGACCAACAATCTTTCAGAGCCCTGATCTCCAAAATCGAACAGTTCCTCTGTACAGAGAGGCTTCGTCTATCCAAAAGACCAAGAACGGACAACTAAACCACAAAAAATATACTAGATACAGCACCACTGTAGCATCTTAAGAGGCAACTAACCAACAGCTAAGCCATTACAAATATATACAGTCACTGAATTTAGAATTACTGTGTTGTCAGTAAACATGAAGCAGGAAAAAAATAGTTGCTCTTTTTTGAGAAGCTTGTAGAAGTTGTAAAATTTTATTTTTACAGCATAGGGCAACTGCTGGCTAACATATTCAGGGATTTCTAAAGGCAGTCATTAAAACTTTACATATGAATTTCTGATTTTATTTCCATTTAGGTGTGATTGTTCAAACATAAACTTTAAATTTAGGTGTTGTTCTCACCTTTGTTCTCAAGCAGTTTCAAGTTTTATGAGGAGTTTACTTGATCACATTGAGAATTTATAGAAAGGAAGAAGAAAAATGAATTGTTCAAGTTGTGATTTATAGATTTATATGACTAAATATCAATTTAAGCATTCATTGACTTTGTTTTTTATAAGGCGATTTTGAAATATCCTAACTTTGTCTTGTATTTAGCTTTTCATCAACACTATTCCTGTCATAAATGTTGATGTGAAGAGTCAGTTGCATCAGTTTTGTTTTAAGTTCACAAGCTTCCAAATAAAGCATATTTCATTAGATATTAGAGAATACTGTCTTATCAACTGAGCAATACATTTTTGGTGCATTTCAGTGACAGCTCCAGCTTAGTGTCTTGCCCAATATGTCCCTCCATCCATCAGTATAGTTTTGACTAACAGATGCCGCTGATTATATCAGCATCACTTATCACAGCAAGCCCTAGAGACAACTACATTGTTCCTCATAGTCAAAGACAAATTCATAGTCACAACAAAACACCATGTTACATTTTGCTCATCTGTGTTTTACAGATTCTTACAGACTTATTGTAGATTATTATGGCTGAAAATGTCACATTTAATGTTAATGTCCTATTGTAATGTTAACATCAAGTTTGGGGACACATTTTTTTATTTCATGCACAGTGCTGCAGTTTGTCATTTATAAACTGCAACTGGCCCAATAAAAAAACAGCAGATGGTGCTAACTGTTTACATGCTAATTAACATTAATTAGCTTCATGGCCAATCAAGGTTGCATGTCTCAGAGGAGCTTTAATTGTGGAAGCACCTTTGGTCTCCACCATGTTGTTTCCATTGCTGCTGTTGTTAGGGTAATTACAACTTGGGGCAGTAAATGGAAAACACAAGTCATTACAAACAGTTAACACATGTTAATGTAAAATTGAAGAGAGAACAATTAGCACAAAACCCTGACCCTAATTAACAAATCAATTAGCAATCATAAAGTCTAACTAACACATTCTAATGAGCTTCTCGTTAACTTTATGTTCCCTGTGAGGAGGATGCAAAGAGTATATGAGGCCATGTGAGGATGAAGCCGCTGACAACAGATGCCACTTGGCTCCTCAGTACTTTGACTGATTAAGCTACACAACACATGACTGATTTATTCTACTGAAGTGGTGAACTGCTTAGTTACTGGATGAGTGGGTTTACAGGCAGAGCTGCTCTGAAGATAGAAATGTCAGTGATTGAAGAGTTCAACTGAAATTGGTGTAGCCAAAAAATCATCAGGACAGAAGCTAACTGACTAGCAACTCAGATTTGCAAAGACAACACTGGTGAAAATATAATACAAAAGCAATGACTTTGGGTTTTCATTTTTTCATGACCAGGCATTTACGGGCCTGAAAGGTAAGCTAGGCTAACTAACTTAGTATATTTAATCAGCATGTTTTAAGTGAGCAGCAAGAGCGCTGTCGTCCCCCACAATCGAAGACCAGAGAAGGGACTGTGGATTGGTCTCTGTACATCCTCAGGTTTAAAAAAAAACAACTGATTGGTCAAGTTTGATCGATCTTTGCGAAATTATGTATTTTTACACTGATCCAAAAATGTAGGAAAACAAAGAAGTGTTTGTAATATCCAGTGATTAAGGATAGACATGTGATTGAGGAAGTTCCTATAATGGATGAAAGTGTAGCTGCCATAGAACTTGAATGGATAGTGGATCCATTTAAGTTCTGTGGTAGCTACCAATAAATGTTCATATCCAAAGCAAAAAATCAAACAGAAGTCACTGTTGACTCGACAAGGAAAGGAAAAGAGACCCCTGCCCCCCTGAAGCCTTTGCAAACATTCAGCTCACGTACTGAAATTAATGGCGCACCTTTTGATGGTTGCACAAGGTCTCCGCTAGGTCCATCTTACTACACTTACTGATAATGAATACGCCTGAATGTTAATGCCCTCATAAAGAAATCTGGAGC
>OMLF01051389.1:0-23965 GCA_900302615.1 Holocentrus rufus
TTCCTTGAAAAGTTCTCTAAGTTGTTTAATTACTTAAAACAATGAGACAGAACAATTTTGTAGTCATATATCTTGTAGTCCTATCTTCATGCTGAGTTTTGCAGTTTGAAATCCATTTGACGTGAGTCCAAAATCACATTCAAATATCCACTGAAGTTATAAAGGGGCCTACAAAAAAGGTCATTGTTACCCACTTAGACAGGTTTGAAATATCACTGAAAGAGTACTTTAACTCCACTAAAACACTTCTGAGTTGTGAACTGGTATTTACAACTGTTTAGTCAGTGTCCTATTTATCTCACCAGACTCGTCTCAATTCACCTTGCAGTGGTTAAAATGATTTGTTTAAAGGCAATTGTCCTATCATTATGATCCCAGCCTGTTAGTGTGTGCCATACCCACCAGCAATCCACCCAGTTTCTCTTCTCAGCTGTCCATCCCAACCTTATTGCCCAGAGTGCAAAATGACTCTTTAAAGATATTGGTATTAACATGCCTATTTCTGTTTTTGTTTGACCAGGTCCATCTTTACAGATTTGTTTTGTTGGTGTTTACTTCCCCATTCTCACAATAAGGGCTGCATCAGCAGAATGGAGCGGAACCTTTTCTCCTGCTAAAGGGAACACTACCATGGTGGTGAAGGCTGATTTAAAGGAATACTCCAATGTTCTGGGCAAAATACCCTTTTTCTGACTTGTCCAGACTGAAACATGATGTTCAATTCCATTTTTACCTCTGTATGTCCACTGGTTGGGTTCCTATTGGTAGCATTTAGTGCTAGCTTAGCATCAAGACTTGAAGGCTTGAAGATTCTGTCAAAGTGAGAAAATAAACGTAACAGGAACTCTGGAGCTGTCTTAAAATTGTATCTTTGTTTTCTATCTTTGTGGTATCTTAACATCTTATCTCAGAGTGGGTAAGTCAGAAAAAGGGCATTTTGCCCAAAATGTGGGAGTATTCCCTTAAAGGTACAGTGTGTAGGATTTCAGTTAAGCTGAAGACAGAGTACAGATATAATATTCATGAATTTGCTTTTTATTAGTATGTAAAAAGCAGAAATGAAGAATCATAGTGTTTTCATAGTTACAATAAGTCTTTATATCTATAAAAGATGCAGGTCCTCCTTTTATGTTGGCTGCCATCATGCTCTGCCATTTTTCTACAGTACCTCAGATGGACAAACCAACCCAAAAGCATTTGCAATAAACACAATATTCTCTTGCAAGTTGCTGGCAGATGTGATGATGGCACTAGTATACCGGCTGGTAGCGAATTGCTGGATTAGTTACCAAAGAGAAGAAAAGTGGTTGGTTAGCTGTGGCAGAGACATTACACATCCATGGTGAGGATTACAAAGCTGCTTTACAGGTGACTGTTGGCAAAAAGCGCACTCAGGTTTTTTCCTCTGGTTGTGTCATGAGACGGCGGAGAATTGGATCATACATATGGATCATATCTATGGATTATACTTACACTGCAGAAATGAAAACATTATGAAGCAAAAAGAGAACGGGACAGACAACAGCAGCAAACTAGAATAAATATCGGCACAGCTTTTATGTCATGGAAATCACTGAAGATGGCCAGAGGTTTTCAGTGCGACGCAAATGTGTGTTTTCTCCTGCACAGGTAACAAGCCTGAGTAATTATCTTCTGTGTTAGTTATCATAGAATGTTTGCAGTCTAAATAAGTTAGTAAAATGTCAACTACATTACCTCGTCACTTGTCGCTGCCATGATTTAACGTTGCTATAGTTGAACTAGTGCACTCAGTAAAGTGGATCTCCTCCAGGCGTGTGTGGACACAATGTCTATATAAAGTAGATAGTTGTTATTGCTTTGTGCCACAACTTGTAGAAAGTGAGAGTGGTCACAGTAGGGAGAGACAGCAATGATGGTCGTGCGAGATAGGTAAAGTAGCGAGAGAGAGAGGTAAAGCAGCGAGAACAAACATTTTTAAACGTTTTTCAATCACTGCAGTGACAAGCGGTTCTTCATCATACAGTCATAACTGTGCACAAAAAATTCAAGCTGACAGGTCCAATAGTTTGTGAGATTAGCCGTGGACAAATGCATGATCTCCTGGCAACGATTATTATTTGACTTCATGAGCTACCGTAGCCTCAGCTGGACACGTTTGGAAAGGGGAGGGGTGTGGGGGCGACTGCTGTTTTGTTGCATTCTGCCTTGTAGCCATTAGATGCCACCAAATCCTACACACTAGTCCTTTAAGAGTCAAGGATCTCACAATGTGTGCATAGGTGTCCACCAACATACTTGCACTTACTTTTGTGTGTGCCTTAATAGGCACTGCTAACCCAAACCAAAACACACAGAAAAAGATGAAAATAAAATCTAAACAAAGAGACCTGCACTATAAACTTATGAAGTCATTTGTTGCATTGTAGTATTTGCTGCAGAGCAATGGACACAGTGCAGAATGACTACAGCCTATTCATCCTCCCCCTCATGATTATGCAGAGGCTGTTAGGCTGCACTCACTGTGCCCTGCAGGGACAGACCAGGACTAAAGAAAACGACCCTGGACTTTGACCCAGACTGGCCCACCACAACCTGCACACAGATATTCCACCATGCCAACCTGCACTGCTGACGCATGCACATACGCACATTGGCACCTAATACCCCCATCTATCTGCATCACAGCTAAGGTTAAAATGTCCAAGGGTGATTAATTATCTGCATTTTGCAGATAATTATATTATATCTGCAAAATGCAGATAATCACTGCATAATATAATACAATATGCATGACATAATACCAAGGTTTACCAATATAAACCTCACCACAGGTGATATTTGTTTGCTATAGAGATACAAGTACAAGTAAATTTGTCATGTTTACAGTGTGGATTGAATGTATCTTGTTTACTCTAGCACTAAAAACAGGAATGGGAAAGGCTAAGGGCATTGATGTTTGTGTGTCGGTTTTGGGGTGGTGGGGTGATGGGCATCATGGTTGGGCCTGGGAATTACAGAGGTGGAAAATGTACAGGGAGGATGAATTGGTGGGATGGGAATGTAGAAACATATGTTCAGTCCAAGCAGCCTGCTAAACTGATTAATTCCTTTTTTTGACAATAGTTGGCAGTCGTCCACTGATAAAAGTTTGAATTTTTAGTTTTACAAGTCTGTTAGATAGTTCAATGAAATTCTGCCTTAGCAGTTCTGACTTCTCTCTGTGAATATCATTGGTCCCTGCATGCAGGATAATTTGATCCATTTTTGGGTGCTCATATAACATTAGAGGGATTTTATCACTGAAGCACCTGTTTTTATCATCTTACTGTTTATGTTTCTATTAGCAGAATCTCCCACAATAACCCTTTAGCTCCCTCATGCTTTTACTTTGTGGACTAATGGTTTAACCCTTTTTGAACCCTGTTTGTACGCTCTTGTTCTTTACTGTGAAAATGGTCAGTAGTTGTATAGTTTTATGCAGATAAAATAAAATAATGGTTTGAACCTATTCTCCAGTCATACGGTCAGAAGTGCCTGTGGTCTCTGTTTATTTACACCTTTGGCTGGTCATCTACTGGTAAATGTGCCTGGTTTTGTCTCCCATGTGGCAACACAGTTTTCTATTTATCTTTGGGCTTTGCACTGAACTTATGCCATTATGTGGTACAGTCAGTCAGCATCTGTACTGATTCAGTTTTCAGAAGTTGTGGAACAATTACTGAATCAGTTCTAGGCTGGCACTTCATTCTGAGCCTGGTGAGTTGTGCCAGGCTGCGCTGACTCAAAATGGGAGACTCTGGTGGCGTGTTCTTCATCCTCTAATATGAGTATGCTGGTTTCAGCTAGGGCGATATTCTGTAATAGTCTATGGCTGTCTGGGTACTTTGAAGATTCCAGTGCAGCGTGATCCATTGCACACTGAGATTAATAGTTCATGCAACAGAAACAGCCCACCTTACGTGTGGTGTTCCTCAGTGGTCTAATCTGGGTCCATTACAGTTTTCTCTGTCCATGCTTTCACTACTATATTAAGCACAATGTTTTGTTTCATTGCTATGTAGATGACATTCAGCTATATTTACCTCTGAAAGCTAGTGAGCCCACTAGTTTAATGTGTTGTTAAATGTGGCATTAAATTGTGGATGTCACATAATTTTCTCTACCTAAATGAGAACAAGTTAGAAATTGTTCTGTTTGTTCAGTCTTATTCAGGAAAAACTTGGCAGCCTGTTTCACAATGTCAACAATGTTACAGAGAACGTGGGTATTTGACCGTTAGAATGTTTGACTCTGAGCTTTTTACCAATGACCAGGTAAAAAGAGTCATCAACAAAAGACTATCGTCACTCTTTTACCCCAGCCTTAATCAGAAATCCCTTTCTTGACCACAGTTAGTGCAAAATGCAAACTGTCTCTGCACCGGTTGGCTGTTAGTTTTAAATTGATTGATAATTTGATTGTAAGATTTTACAAATGACTTCTAAAGTTCTATGGTTCTGTGGAGCTACATTACTGACCTACTAATCTCTTATGAACCTAAGTGTAGCCTGAAATCTTCAGGTAGGGCCCTTTGGTCTGTTCCTAAGTCTCAGGTATCTGCCACCAGCGACCCAAAGCTCTGGAAGGCCATGCCTGGCAATCTGGACCATTCAGTATTGGCTTTAAAGTCCCTTACAAGAACAAGAAAAAAGAAGAAAAAGGAGAAAACACATATGGTGCACAGAATCATTAAAAAGAAAGGAAAAGGAATCATAAATGTAGCAACAAGTGGAAAATGATAGGGTCCAAGCACAGTCTTCAATTAAATGTGAACTTCAGAAGAATTTGAATTTGAATTCATAATCTTTTGTAAGGTTGAAAAGCAAAAAGCAATGTTCTATATGATTTGAGCCCTCAACTCTAAGGTTGACTCTGCCCACTGAAAAACTCAGTTCTATTAACACAGAGATGGTAGGATCACCTCCAAAGTTTGCACTCAAAGTTTTGACGGAAGGTACTGAGAAAAAATTGAGAAATCTCCATCATCATTAGTGCATATATGTTACAGTCTTCAGCCTGCACTGTGGAGTATCTCATGAGGGTTAAAAATTCAGAGGTGGGGCGAGATATTTGTTGGTCCCGTGAATCTGTGAAGTCTTGCATGCAACTGGTTTTGTGAAATCTGAGATTTTCTGAAACAGATGCTTGGGCAGATAGGAGAGAGTTCACACAACCAGAAAGCAAGAGGAACTTCTGAATTTCCCTCCCTAGCTGAAAATGCTACTATATTCTGTCTGACATGTAATGCATTCCTACACATTCACATCTGCTCTCCCCTGCTCTCCCAGCACGCTTCAGCTAGGTTTCACCTCCCCCACCCAGAACATAAACATAGGAATATTATGATGGATAGTGTTGGCAATATGGATCGACACATTCAGCCTCTTGGAATAGGGCCCACACATGACAATACATAACAATGTAGAATGTAAGTGAATGAAGGAAGCCTATAGTTCATCTCCACCCTCCTGTACTGAAAGCCCATAACAAAGATGACAAAGATTCCAGACTGGATACAATGCTGCAGCCATTTTTTATGATCAGTTGCACCATCATAACATAACATGTAGAGAGACACAAAATGAAAGAGAAATTTAGGGAAAGATAGAGCGAAAGAAAGAAGCATCTGACAGTCAATTCTGATAGACAGTGAGGAAGTTAGATATTCCTGAAAAAGAAATAAGAGAAAGAGTGAAAAGAGCAACAATTTTTAGAACCCATTACTTCTTTTTGTGTGGGCCACACTTGTAATAATAACCTTTATTTAGAGAGAAATTAGCAAAACAGAGTTTCAAAGAGCTTTATGGAAAAGTGTGCCAGGGCTTAATGTACTTGGGCAGTATGCATATTACACCATCTAGCGTCCCTTTGGAGCTACTTCCTTACTATCAAATGCTATTAAGTCATACATGTTACTATGTTTATACATGTAGCATTTATATATTATGTATTGTATATAGCATGATTGCATTATAACTCCACAGAAGCACATAAATAGTCAGCAGTGATCCAACAGTGTTTTTACTGTTGTTGCTGAAAGATAAAAAAGAAACTTTTAAATGCCATTGTTATAGCAGGATGATGATCTTAGCTGGTTTTGAATTGCCATTTGAAGACTGGCTTTGTTTGTCTCAAAAATATGTAAGATACATAAAAAACAGTTTTTTTTAGGTTGGTTTAGTTATTTTTAATTTGTTTTTGTTTAAATACGTAGCAAGACTGCCAGAGAGAAAGCACTGGAGTGTAATTATTACCCATTAAAAACATGTTTTCCTTCATTTGTGCAGCAACCTGTCTGGCAGTAGATGGCAGTGTCTTCTAACTTTATTCAACCAGAGAAACAGTGTTACTCATGAACTGATCTGTATGCAACACTGTATGCAAAATGTTTTTCATTTAAGTACACCATATGATAGATAGATAGATAGATAGATAGATAGATAGATAGATAGATAGATAGACTATTGTTCCCAAGGGGGAAATTTGTTTACAGAAAAAAACTAAAAGTCTGCAGACCAGAATAGCATGGCTCCCATAATATTGTTTAATGTCACCACATGTGAGAAACGCATCATAAGTAGGCTGTACTGGTTGTAGCCTAAATATGGGGAGGAGAGTGGGTTACAAATATATGGATTAAGCTTCTGTATTCATTGAAAATTAGAACTGCTGGTGCATTATATGTTTCATGTTTTCACTCGCGAGTGTGTCGTTTAGTGGCCAACATGTTTCTTGATAAATTAAACAAAAGATTATTGCATGCCTGATTTTCTTCCATCGCTATCCAGCTAAAACAATACATCAGCCACCAAAGTACTATTTTTATCACAGGGTCTATATTGTCATTATTTCCCACTTAAAGCACTTGAATGCGTGAGAATTGTTTGCAGCGTTTGAGCTGGGACGAACGGGCATGCGAGGAGACGTCGATGCAGCAGCGGGGCAGCTGGCTGCCGCTGTCAAACTTTCAGAGCTGCATCAAGCTGTTGGAGTTAACTACCATAACACCGGAAATAACACATTTTGCCTTCAAAAGAAAAGGCTTTTTTTTTTTCCCCAAAATTTGAGCAGTGCATGTATAACAATTGTGTGTAGATAGTATATTTCGAAGCAATTAACGAGACAACTGAGAATGGCCTCACCTATTTCGTAAAAATCCAATTTAATTTGCTTCACTGTTTCATTTAGTGTTCTGACCAAGGATATGGTGCACTAATTGTTTTTTAATTGTTTTAGTCTTCCGGAACCAATGGGACACTGAAAATACATGAACTTTTATTCATCTATTTATTTACAAGTCCAAGCTGTCATTTATGAGCACAGTGTGTGTGTGTGTGTGTGTGTGTATGTATGTATGTATATATATAAATGTATATATATGTATATAACTTGAACTCTATATGAAGCATTTATGTAGGCTCTAATCTGAGATGCTGTTAATAATTTGCAGTCAAATCAAAGCAAAAGGTAGCTACTTTAAAGAATCTAAAATATAAAATGATAAAATGATTCTGGTTTATCACTTTTTTGTTTACAACATAATTCCATATGCATTCCATTTTATCCACTCGTTTAGTCAAAACGTTGAAACGTGTCCGTCAATAGGTTAAAACGGCTTTTATTTGAGGGTTTCAACCGGAAAATATGTGTATTTTACTGGGTAACTTTAGGTGTGTGGCTTCTAAGCGTAGAAACACAAACACGGAACTTGGGGCTTGTTGCAAACCATGCACTCTGATAAAACGCTAACACACGCTGTGTAGAAAGACTGCGTTGTGGTCGCTGTTTTGAGAAGTAAACTGCGCCAATGTCGAGGAATGGATAGAGAGCCGGAGAGAGGAGGTAGCATGGTCCAAAGCAGAGAAGACCACCGAGAAGAAGAAGCCGAGGAGGTTCTGCAGCAATGTCAGCTCATCCAGAACATGATCGACATCTCCCTCTCCAGCCTGCAGGGTCTCAGGACCAAATGCGCTGCTTCCAACGACCTCACCCAGCACGAGATCCGGATCTTAGAGGTAACAGCAGAACACTGTGCGCCTGTCGCTTCAAGCCCGATACCTTAGTTCTTGGATGGAACGTTGAGCAGAACTTAATTGAAAAGTAGCGCAGTTTAATGATTTCTTGATTATCGGTGAAGCGAAACACCTGCTAAGAACATGACACAAGAAGGTATAAATCACAAGGAGCCGTCCTTCAATTCGGTGAGTCAGAAGAGAAGAGAGCATATATTTCAATGCAATTTCAGCTTTTGGATCGGTTCGCCTGGTGTTATTCGCACTCTCCCTCCACCAAAATACACCTTGGCGGGTGGCAGCAAGCAGCCTGAACGAGATGTGATAAAAATGAGATTTTATTAAAATGAAGTGCTGCTTGGGGATTAGGTGTATGCCGATTTTACCAGGCACTTAATGTTTCGTGCGACGTGTTAAATCGTGTTCTTCGAGTTGTGTCATTTGGCAAAGCGGCGTTGAATATCCAGTTTTTGTAATTGAGTTTGGGGTTACGTTTTCCCCATGCAAGAGGGCACGTACCGGGCTAACAGTTGAGTGACACGTGATGGTTAATGAGAAATCTTGTTACCTTCCTCAGTCTCTAATGCAAGACAAATGCAGTTCCTCTTAAGACTGCGTGCCTATCTATGGCATATGTATTTTCACACTCTTCATGCCAGACTTCCTGTTTTATCAGAATGATACATTTGTATTGAATATCTTAAATAGCATTTTAAATAGTTTCACCATGAAAAACTTTAGTACCCCGAGAATAGTTAGCACATTCCTCTTAAATACTGCAGACATTCTGGTATAATGGATTAAAAAATTAATTGGACTTCAGGGATTCCGACAAATTGAACCTGTCAGTAATGTGTAAGACCTGTCATTGGTAACTTGGAAGTGGGGCAGCTGGGCGATATATCGAAATCGTGATATGATACTAGATATATTGATATTGTAGTATGCATTATGGTGTAAGTGTTGTCTTTTCCTGGTTTTAAAGGCTGCGTAGCAGTAAAGGGATGCACCTTTTCTGACCTTAATAGACTGTTCTAATTTGCCTCTACCTGCTTGCTCATTATATCTACATTGCTAATGATGGTCTATAAAAAATCTTGTCACTGATGATCAGTCAAAAAGGGCGGCTCTCTTCCTCAGTTCATTTGCTGTCTGTTTGACATGGAATTGATGCACTCTAAGCATCACGACAGTCTCAGTTGTCTGCAGAGGAGTGGCTATTGCTGCCTCTTCCCCCCCAGGGCCTGGGAGAGAGCACAGAGCCCTTGTTGTGTACATCTCTGTGGCAAGAGCCTAAATTTAGCTGTCATTCCCTCCCACGCATTCTCAGCATGGCCTGTTTTGCAAGAAAATCAAATGACGTGCAAATAGAGTGAGAAACAGTGGGAGGAGAAGATGCGGCAGAGCTGGGTTTGGTGTGCTGGGGCTCCTGTTACTGATGGAAGAGAAAGGGAGTTGTGTGTACACTGCACAAAAAGCAGAGGGCTAGGAGCTCTTTGACAGGCCTTCTGCCTCTTTTCCCGTTTCTCTCCATCTCACAATAAGGCTTTCTGTGGCCTCATTAAGAGTGGACATGGAGTCAAATTTCTGTGTCCAGGGCTGTGTTTACATGACCTGGCTATGAGAGTAGTGTAGACTGATGAATGGTGCCAATATTGGCCTTTTGCTAAATAATAGATATTAGTGTTGTCCACCACTGATATGATGAAGGTTCCTGCCCGACTATAGCCACATAAAACAGAAAAGCTGCAATAAAATGTTCTTATCATTACACATTTTATTTATTTAATCTGTTACAGACTAAATAAGTACACAGTATGATTTGAAATACACAAGTGGACAGTATGTTCCTTGTAAATATAATGGATACTGCATAGTTTACAGGAAGGTGGCAACCCTGCAAAACTTGCATCCTGTTAAGCATTTCCTTATGTGAACATTGGAGCTTGTGCCTCTGATTGGAAATTGCAGCTGTTCTCTAGCGATTTTGTTTTCCTGAGTTTTGGAATTGCATCAAAAATTCTAGCTTGTGATTTTGAGAAGTATATCCAAGTGGATGGGAATTTTGCCACTCCCTGACATAATGCTGTTTTGTGTAGATGGTGTCTACTGCTCAGTGTAGTGCAAGGCATGTTGAGAAATTGAGTAACAACTTCCATAAACAGGCTATAGTCTGTCTCTCCTAGTTTGTCCCCTTGCAGTTTCTATTATCCTCTATTAGCCGGTAAATGAAAATTAAAAAATCTTTAGCCTGTCTTGTTTTGACCCTGGCATTTGAGTCAAAATCAAGAATTGTTAAGAACTGGAATCAATAATCGGAATCGAAATTGGAATCAGAATTATACAAATCCAAACAATGTCCAACGCTAATATTCAGAGCCCTGAGCTTGGGATAACGGCAGCACCAGTCAAGAGATGATGCTCCTGTAGCAAGTAAGTTAACGTTTGCTAGAAGGCATTTTCACACAAGGCTTTGGGCAACATTGGGCATCCCATAACTTAATTTGGTTGAATCAATATCTTGCTTAACATATCATTTTATATGTTATTTTATATGCCTACTGTTTACATGGAAACTGCCAAGAAATCAGTCCAAATATAACGTTAGATAATGGGAAGTGGGCATCAGTGATATTTTCTGTGGTACCTTTTCATTTGATTTCACACAAGACTGCCAAACCACCTTTTAACCATCCACCTGCCAACACACACAGTCAACTGGAGTGATCCTCTAAATATGGCAGCTTTGTGACTTTACCTTTACCTTTACCTACATTTACATTCTCTGTCATGTAGGCTGTTAGGCTACAAACACCTTATATGGTCCCACTGGGAGTGAATAACTTAAACATAAATTATAGTGAATGCAAAAAGCTTTCCTCTTTTTCTATAAGGTGGCTATGGCAATGTTAGTGCTTTTGAGGGAGTGATCTAGTAGCAGCCTGAGCCTCATGCCTATAGTATAGGTCTAATTATTTTGTGTATAGAAGTAAAATGGGGGGATAGGTTATTATAAGGTTAGTATAAGTTAATGCTGTAGTCATGTGAAAAGAAGTTGTGCTCCTGCTTTTTCCTGTATAAAGGTGGAGATAATACCAGTGCTGGTGCTTCAGAGGGAATTGAGTGCTGTAGTGACTGTTAGACCTATAGGGAATTTAACTCTTTATTATTATTTCTGTTATTAGACTGTTGTTATTACATTTATTTATTTATTTATTTATTTATTTATTTATTTATGATGGAGCGGAGCCTGCAACCTAATGGGCGCATCCTGAAGATGTAGTATGCCAGGTGTGATGAGTCTGTCACTATCCTCCCGGCCCGCTTCCTGGCCCTGGCATCATGCAGAACACTCATGAGCGCCTGCTCTTGGCCTGTGAGTCGCGTGACGGTCCGCACGATGCGCACGATATGATCTATAATAAATCCCGACACTTAACTTAATAGCATTTTTGTCTGAGGACAACAGATATAAGTGTGACATGCTTTCTGCAACATCTCCACAAAAAGTACGCTGATAATGAGTGGTTGGGTAAAATCTGTGAATCATTTCAAATAATGCCTTTAACTGTATTAGAAGAGACTTGTGATAATTGCCACCCCAAGAATTTGTGAAAAGTCTTATTATTGTGGGACAAAAAAAATAAATAAAAAAGCTTTTTTGTATATATAATATGGTCCACTGCACCCACAGAGGGAGGATCAGTCATGCCTACTTGGGATAGCTTACACCAGTCTGCCCCTTGGATCAGTGGCAAAGTACTTATCTGCCAACTGGGAGACCTGAGTTCAAATCCCACCTCAGCAGTTGTCATCCAAGGCTGAAGTTGTGCAGCTTCAAAGACTATTACTGATCTGAAGTGAGTTAACTGTTTGCTGCTTTTTTCCTGTTCAATTAAAGTCAGCTACAAACTGCTATTTAAGAGTTGTGTTGCATTTGGGTCCTTCCACTACCTGTGACAGTACAATCTGGCCAGTATGCACCCAGCACACAATCCATCACCACTAAGTCATCTTGAGAGGATTGAGGTTGTTCACAGCATGAGGCCAAGATGACCGTCGCAGCTTTGGAAGCTAGGCAGCCTGCAGTGGCGCAAGAGCAAGCAATGGCAGCATTAGCTGGACAGTTGCAGCAGCTAATGACGGCTCTTACCCAAGCCACTGGTTCTGTGTCCTGAGCCCCGGGTGGGGACCCCAGAACATTTCAATGGGGATCCCGAGACCTGTGGTCCCTCCCTTCTCTTCAGCCTCGCACATTTGCCACAGAGGAGGCTAAGGTTGCCTTCACCATAAACCATCTGACAGGAAGGGCATGCCTGTGGGGCACAGCAGAGTGGGAAAGACAGTCTCCGGCCTGCGCCTCCTTCCAATTGCTTTCTGAGGAGCTCTGTAAGGTTTTCGGCATGGGGGCCTTTGGTTCTGATGCAGCACAGGGGCTGATGAGCATGCGGCAAGGGGATTGGACTGTGGCTGACTTCTCCATAGACTTTCGCACTGAGGCCAGTCAGAGTAAATGGCCTGGCAGACTACATAAGAGATGAACTGGTGTCTTATGACCTTCCTGTCACACTTGATGGAGTCACTGAGTTGGCTACCCAAATTGACCTCCACATCCAGGCTCGGAGACGGGAGAAGAGACAAGGGGCATCCAGTCATCCTCCACCATTTCGTCCTCGAGGGGTCTCTTCGGCCTCCAGTTCCTCCTCAACAGGGCAGCAGTTGGGGGAATCAGAGCCAATGCAGCTGGGTCGCACCTCCCTCTCTGCTGAGGAGTCAGAATGCCGTTGTCAAGCCAACCTCTGTCTGTACTGTGGCAGGGCAGGTCACTGCATCTCCCGGTGTCCAGTAAAAGCCAGGGCCATAACCCTCACATTGACTGGACCACTGGAACCATATTGGAGTGGAGCTCTGCCTGTCATCTGATCTGTTTGAAGCAAGCTGCCACTCCTCCTTCCTCACCTGGTCTCAGTGCCGCTTCCGATATTTCAGGGGTCCTGCCTGAATACCATGACTACCACCAGGTCTTTAGCAAGGCTAAGGCCACCTCATTTCCCCCTCATCGACCCTATGACTGTGGGATGACTGTACTCCCTGTCAGCCCCTGAGAGAGAGGCCATGGAGACTTACATCAATGACTCCCTGGCAGCAGGCATTATTCATCCCTCCTCGTCCCCAGCTGGGGCATGTTTCTTTTTTGTAGAGAAAAGAGATAAGACTCTGAGACCCTGCATAGATTACCTAGGGCTAAATGACATCACCATAAAGAACTGCTACCCTTTGCCTCTCATCTCATCCGCCTTCGAGCTGCTTCAGGGTGCCACCATCTTCACAAAGCTCGACCTCCACAGTGCCTATCACCTGGTCCGTATCCGAGAAGGTGACGAGTGGAAGACTGCCTTCAACACTCCCACGGGGCAATACGAATACCTTGTAATGCCCTTTGGCCTTACCAACGCCCCTGCAGTCTTCCAGACCCTTGTCAATGACGTGCTTGGAGACATGCTAAACCAATATGTCTTTGTCTACCTTGACAACATCCTCATCTTCTCCAAGTCTCGGGAAGAACACGTACATCATGTCCAGTCCGTCCTGCAGCGCCTCCTTGAAAACTCCCTCTTTGTCAAGGCAGAAAAGTGCAAGTTCCATGCAGCCTCTGTGTCATTCTTGGGATACATCATCACACAGGGTAGCACACAGATGGATCCAGCAAAGGTTTCAGCTGTCACCTCCTGGCCAGTCCCTGACTCCCGTAAGCAGCTGCAATGCTTCCTTGGGTTCGCCAACTTTTTTTGTCACTTCATTTGGAACTACAGTTCTGTGGCTGCTCCTCTCACGGCCCTCACCTCCTCCAAAGTGCCCTTTATGTGGACACCTGCCGCGGAAAAGGCCTTCCAGACCCTCAAGTCCTGGTTCACCTACACACCCATCCTCCAGGTGCCAGACCCTGAGCAATAGTTTGTGGTGGAGGTGGATGCCTCTGATGTAGGCGTGGGGACTGTCTTGTCACAGCAGGCTGCCACCGACCAGAAGCTCCATCTATGTGTCTTCTTCTCACAATGCCTGTCATCTGCAGAAAGGAACTACGACATTGGCAACTGAGAACTGTTGGCTGTCAAGATAGCACTGGAAGAATGGCGGCACTGGCTGGAGGGCGCCAAAGTACCCTTCCTGGTTTGGACAGACCACAAAAACTTGGAATACATCCAAACTGCCAAGAGACTCCTGCAGACCTCCTGCATTGAGGCCCAAGGTGCTGCAATGGTCCCATGCCTCTAAACTTACCTGGTATCACCTGGTACCTGGTATCCAACGAACACGGGATGTCCTCCTCCAACATTTTTGGTGGGCCACCCTGGAAGGGGACAACGGTCAGACTGAGCGAAAGAACCAGGAAATGGAAACAGCACTCTGCTGTCTGGTATCTCAGAATCCCTCCTCCTTGTCACAAGAGCTGCTATGGGTGGACTATGCCCACAACACCCTCACCAGCTCTGCGACGGGCCTTTCCCCTTTCCAGTGTGCCTACGGCTATCAACCACCACTCTTTCCAGCCTTAGAGAAGGAGGTTGCTTGTCCATCTGCTCAAGCCTTTATCCGCTGCTGTCAACAGACCTGGGTTCGAGCTCGCTCCGCCATCCTTCGCTCTATGGATCGCTACACCACCTCTGCCAATCGACGTTGCACTCCAGCGTCCTCTTACCAGGTTGGTCAGAAGGTGTGGCTCTCTACGCGGGACGTTCCCCTTCATGTGGAGTGTCAGAAATTAGCGCCCAAGTTCATTGGTCCATTCACAATCCAAAAGATTGTCAATCCAGTATCCACCTCGCCTCATTGATGGTGGTCCAGCCTATTCTGTTAGGCATCTGCTATGTTCTTGTCGCCGAGGAAGAGGGCTCCAGCTGCTGTGGGGATTTTCCATACACTCTGTTTTACTCAGCCACACCCCTCATCAGTTCAACTACCTCCACCAGCCACAGCCCTCATCAATTCCTTCCTAGTATCGACTTGCCTTACCTCCGTTCTATCCTTCTTGTCTCTGCCCTGGTAAGCACTTCAGCCTTCTGATCCTGACTACAAGTTTTGCCTGTGAGTTTTTTGGTCCCTGTCTGCCTGTGGTGTTAATCACTCTGTTTTTTTCCCCTGCCTTGCTGGTTACTGATCATCTGCCTGTCCCCGACAATTCTTCTGTTGCTCTTGCTGGATTTGTCTGCCTTGCTGCCTGTTCATCAGTGGTTCTTTGTGTTGAGTTTACAGCCGTCTGCCCCTTGACTCAGCGACAAAGTAGTTATCTGCCAACCAGGAGACCCGAGTTCAAATCCCACCTCAGCAGTTGTCATCCAAGGTTGAAGTTGTGCTGCTTCAAAGACTATTACTTTATGTAACATTGCCTGTTACTGAATTTATGCTCACAATATGAATAGCTAACTGTGAGCAGCCTGATTGATATGTCACTCTGTTCGGAATGATTGCGGGCAGGGCCATAGGCTTCAACTGACCTTTGTGTAACAGAGTCTTTCCAGTGAGACCAGCATGAACAATAGCAGGACCTTGGCTCTGTTAGACCTAAATGGAACAGAACCTTCATTAATGTCATTAGTAACACCTGTTTTTATCTGCTGTTTCATGTTAAAATGGCTGCTGTGAAAAAGGTCTATTACAATCTATGTTTGGTCTGCAGCTATGAAGTTTTGAATAGGTAAATGTTAAATTCCTAGGTAAGTGGCTAATGAATGGCAAGATTAAAAATGTACAGGCCTCGCAAGACAGTTAGCATTTCTAGGTGCTTGTGTTTTTACTGCCTTGGTATTGCATTTTATAGTACAACAATGTTGATGTTTCAGCATACAGACGAGTGGCAAATGAAAGGAAAAAACAACATAAAGTGCCTCAGTAAGGTGTTTATGCTTACTGAGACACTTTAGGGGCCGTGCACACAGAGGACACAGTTGTGTGAAAAAAACGTGAGTTGCGATGCTACTGTAGTTGGGACACGGTGTCATTTCAAATTGAGGAGGGGAAAAAAATACTGCGTCTTTTTTAAGACGCCGTCTCACTGTCTTATTAATGGCCATTATATCTGTCTAAAATATACTTATTTTCTACCAGAAATGGACAAGACTTCAACTTTGGATGTCATCCAAAAACGGCAAGAGCAGCACCCTGCGTTCAAAAACAGTGAGACGTGACGTGAGGTAGAAAGACATCCAATAGTGCAATGAAATTCAGACACGTGTGTGTGCATGGCCCCTATGTTGGTTTTTCCTTTCTTTTGTCACCCGTCTGTAGGTAGCTTGTAAGTGCTAATATTAAGCTAATTTTCTTGCCCTGAAAGTCACCTGTAAGGCAGCTTTGTATCCCTCAACCTAACCATAGCTCCAACATAACCATTAGCCTGGGAAACAGTGTCACCTTACCCTTACAGTTGACAGTTAGGCACAACAACAACAACAACAATAGGTAGTATTAATTGAAACTGAATTGCTCAAACTGAAAAAAACATGCCCCATTGGATTACATTACAGCCATGTTTCGCGCTTGCTGGTTATGTGGTTATGGCGTTCTCGCTCAATACTGGTCCGATTCCAAAACTTTTTGTTCCTATTAATCATTTAGACCGAAATAATAGGGCTCAGGTTCAAAAATACCAGAATTACCCTTTAACAGCACTTGTGTGTCATAGATAGATAGGCCAAAAAAATTATGGGGGAAACAATGAATCATTTTGAAAATTGAATCTTGGCACAAAATATCAGCTATCAGCAGACTCAATCCAAAGATATGTCACTATCAGTGTAGCTGTCAGCCTTATCAGTCAAGGCCCTCCCACCTCCCAGAAACCTACAGCACATTACTGGCTTCAGTTACAATTAGTTAGTGAGCTGAATATGTATTTTGTGTGTAAGTGAGTCTGGGTGTGCTCACGGATGTTATGTCGACCTCAGATGTTTTATCACCAACTACAATCAGCTCTTCTAAATTTAGTTTTGCACACTGAATCCACCATGTTGGTCAAAACTGAACCTCATTTAGCGGAATAAAACTGGGTTTTATGCAGCTATGATGTTGGGCCATGATGACACTTTAAATTTGCAAGAGTGCCTTGTGGTGCCTCTGAGTAAAATGTAATTTTACTCAGAGTTTCTCATAGAAGAAAATGAGTTGGAGTAACTGGTGGTTACCTTCTGTTTCAGTCGTGCTCAACATAACACAGCAAAAGTTGAAACTCGTACGTACGTCAAAAATGGTTATTCCCGAGGATGTAAATATCTAGAGTTTGGAATTCTCAACCCAAGCAAAAAAATCCATAAAAGTGCACCAACAAAGTAAATCAAGATTACTCTCCTTTTCTTTGCTGACTGATCTTTCACTGTGAAATGCTTCACAATTTGTCTGTGTACAGTAGGGGTGTAAGAAAATATCAATACACTTGAGTATTGTGATGTTATGTTTTGTGATACTATATTGATTCTCAAGTTCAAATTTATTTAGAGCCCAAAATCACTGTTCACATTTTCATAGAGCTTTGTAGGCCCACAAGTTTCAAAGAAACAAAATAGGACGATACCCCTTGACTTAACCCTCATATTGGGCAAAAAAAACCCTCCAAAACCAGTGTAAGGGAAGAAAACTCAAGCTCAAAAACACTGGTGATTTTTAATTAATAGTTTACACGCCAAGATTTGTGACAGAGCTTCATTTTGTTTTGTGTTCAAATCCCCAACTGCTAAATCGTGGTGTTGTAATCTTCAGCCATGATGTTGGATGTCACAGGGACTGTGATAAATACAAATGCAGATCCCACTGTTCTGATTGCATTAAAAAAGTAAACTTTTTTTGCTCAGATTTTATGCACGGTGGTGTGTTCTTTATGGCAGTTTTCTTAAAATTATATTTTTAAAAAATCACAATATATAACCTTGTTTATAGTATCGCAATATATTGAATTGTAAGCCTCGTATTGTCATATGTATCGTATCGCCAGATTCTTGCCATTACACAGTAATGGCAAGTACACTGGTTCAGTTATTAATGCTTACAGAGCCCTACAAAATGTGTGCTCTGTAATGGATCTGCAGTGATTTCAAATCTAACCTAGGTCAGTACAAAATTTAAGCAAAAATGTAAAAGCAAAATTACTTACTTTAAACACTCAAAGTGGTAAAATGACACCAAAGGCAAGGAGATGAGGAGATATAAAATACGCGATTGGGATCCAATCCCAGACACCAATGGTGTGGCTGTGGAGGCATTTGGACTTGGAGGTATAAACTGACCCTCTTCTTCAGTTTCACCTTTAAGTGCAGAAATATTTGTTTTGCTTGTAACTGGATTTCAGGAGGCGGAGGGTGTTCTATGAAATTCAGTATGAAGATGACATAGATAAATAAGAGGCCATATTTCCTACAAGAAGCCAACACTTTGTCTTTCTTTGTTCTAATTTTAGTTTTTTGTTGTTCTGTTTATATGCCAGTCACTATCATTGCTGATACACTGCCAATATTGTGTAGAGGTAGTGAGGCTGTAGTGTAGATTTTAGATTAAAACTGTCTCAGTTCCACATTCTTAAGACATTCTTCAGACATTCAATACATTCTTCTGTGCAACCTTAAGAAAGCTATTGAAGTCAATGTTGGCTTGGCATTTCTTTCAGCCATATTAGACCCAGCAGTTGAGCCTATTGAAGCAAGAAGGCAGCCTGAAGAAAGTGTTGATGATAGCATCAGGAAAACCCCATGTGGTTTCTCAACTGCTTGCTCTCTTGCTCTCCAGCCTTTCATTTCTTTCTCCCTCCGTTGGTCCCTGCGCATCGTTTGTTTTCTCCTCCCCTCTCTGACCTTTTCTGTGGCTTTTGTTTTTACTATTCTGGCAAATAACATCGCACGCCCCCTCCTTGTTCATCCAAATGAACCTGCAGTGACGATAATTGTGCTTTCCTTGGTGCAAGTTATTTTCCTAAGCGTCACATAACCCTGCAGAGCCTGCAATAGATGTGAAATGTGACAGAATTGTGTTGAAGAAAACTACAGCAGTATCTCAGCGGTGAATTTTCCCTTTTGCATAACTGCTCAAACCTTTTTCTTGGGTTTTTCAGTTTGTTGCAAAAGCATCTCTCATTTGATATGCAAATGATGTTCTATTGTCATCTTCTGCGCTATATTTTCTACCAATTTTGTCTGAGAAGCATAGATATTTTTATATTCTCTCTGCTGCATCTACTGTTGCATTCTGTAGTCTTCATGGCTGTTCAGTCACAGCATAATTTATCCCTACTGGCCGGGTGACTGGATGATTTTCAGCTTTGTCTTTGTTTTTTTTTTTTTGTTTTTTTTAAGATGTTTATAATATTTCACAATGAAAAGTTCTTTTTCAAACATGTTTAGTTTTGCAGTTAGCAGTCACAAATTGTATGTCCAAAATTAATTTTCTTTTTTACCCTGCACATGATCAAAAAACAAAAACAACGCACAAAAAATGGCATGTTTTTAATTTATTTCAATTTTGCATTATTTTCAGACACGATTCACTCTTATTTAAGTCCTAGCTTTCGTCTTAGTTTACATTAATAACCATGCCACAGGCCTACTGATAATAAGTTACGATATTTGATCTATTTTTACCTGTGATCCTGCTCTACAGTCATGACACTGCACAATATAACCATGCACTGAAATGCTCTTTGCTGAAATGTCCCATTTTTGGTAAACTGGATGACTCTGTGTGCCTGTTTGTCATGCTTACTTACTATGGGGCATTTGTGTAATCTTATGTAAAAGCACCTGCCACTGTGCTCTCTCTAGATTAAAAGGAAGAGAAGACCTTCCCTTGAGCCACTGTCACGTAATACAACTACACAGTATGCACACTTAAGCGAACCAGGTGGGCACTGTTACAGATACCTGCTATCTGCCCCTCCCACCCCCCTCCAGTCTTGTTCTCGTCCTCGTGTAACAGAGCCGAGGGAGATGCAGACAGCGATAGACACTGCACGCTGTTGCAGTGTAAGCTCATGAGCTGAGGCCTTGTGCAGTGCAAACTAACACCGTGCATTTTTTCATCCGAGGGCCCATAAGCACCAGAGTGCATCAGCTCACCTAAGGCCATTTTCAGATGAGGGAGGGACAGTCAGGACACAAGCATGCTGCCTCCTGCTGCAGCTTTCCCACATAAACAGTGCTGTTGAAATTTTAATGTGCTCCACATAGGATAGGCACCCTTGGACCTTAACAGGACTGCCTAGAATTGAGGATAGAGACATAAACTTAGAATATATCTCTCAGCCAGCAGCCAGTAACCATTTTTGATCAGTTAGGTGAAAGCTCGTGTACCGTTTTGCTTCTTTCTTGAACCCCTTTTTTGGAGTTCACTGTTTGAAACTAAAGCAATTAATTGGGATACCTCTGACATTCAGCCTTCAGATTTTTTCTTGTGCCCTAAGTTAGTTGCTGGGATGGGAATTTACATTGATCCCTTGTAGTGGCTGTAAAATGTAAGAATTGGACTCTCAAAAAGGCTTTGTGAAATTGCATTTTCCCTCAAGCTCAGCTGTCTTTCTTGACAAGAATTTGCAGAAGACAAGACAAGCCTACTGGTCTGGCAAGCACCAGTGAAAAGTTAACTGTCTGGAGCCGTCTCCTTCTGATGCGACCCCATCATCCACAAAAGCCCTGATGTCATCACAAGGTTTCCATAGCGTGTGCGTTGCTATAGCAGCCACGGCGAAGCTGACGCCCCGGTGAGAAAAGCGTCTCCGTGTTTCTCTGGATGCAATGAAGCCTATTTATAGAAAGGCCTGTCAGCTGGAAGGGGAGAGCTGATAAAACAGAGTCGGAGGCGAGGTCAACCCCTTCTATTCCAGGAGTGACGTAGTAGATGACTGTTGTTGTTTTCAGGGATGTGGTGGAGAGTAAACCCATGGGAACAGAGTGCCCATAGGTGCCTTTGTAGGCTGACATAAATCTTTAGGGTGTAAATTCACAACACGCTTTATATTGTATAGTTTTAACCTGATGTAACTTATATGAGGATAGGATCTTATGAAGGGAAAAAACATGAATGAATAAATTTGGAAAGTCAAATAGACTTTTATTTTAATTGTAGGTTGTTTCCCCACTATGATCAACTGAAGGTGAGTTTACCCTCCTTTTAAATTAACTGTTATAGCTAGGGCTGGGCAAAAAATTAATTCACCAGTGCATTGCAATATATTTTTTCCCAAATCAATATCGATTCCAGAAATCCTGAAATTGATTATTTCCGTTGTGATGAAGCCCTAATCCAGTGGGCACATTGTGGGCCACACCATAGTGTGATTTGCGCTGTACTGAAGCTTTTTTGAACAAGAATCGACGTTGCACATCTAGTATGTAACTAGAGACGAGGGCACTTTGTTCAAATGTTTTATAATCAAAATGCCATTTGAATTATACAAAGGCAAGGTTGTTCTTATGTTTATAAAAATAAGCTGAACGGTTTCACTGGTCTTTTATGTCCAGCTGTCAAATGTGAGTTATTGTTTGTGTAGTCAAAATATGTGGCACTTTCTAAGCCTTACTATGTTTGCACTATTTTTAAAGTGAGCACATTGTGTACCTTTTTTTTTTTTTTACATTTCAAATATAACTAAGAGGAGAGTCTCTTTAGAGCACCGTTTTTGTTTGTTTTTTTATAAAAGATGTTCAGCAATCAGCACAGGCACAATATCATGCGAATGTTTAATGTTGTGCTTGTTTAATAAACCATATTGAAATGAAACAACAATACATGTTTGGGTCAGTTTATTCTAAACCAGTACAAATATTGCACACATTATTATTTAACAATTATCAGGGCCAGGGTACTCTAATGAATTATTTGTGTATTTCTGTCATCTACACTTATTACTGAATCCATGTCGAAGCATATTAGATCAATATCGAATCTAATCACAACTGAATCGAATTGAGACCCAAAGAATCGAAATCGAACTGAATCCCGAGGTTCTTGACAATACCCAGCCCTAGTCATAGCACAGGTTGTTGAAAAAGGTTTAGTCAAGAAAAGATGGTGCATTTGTGATCTGTATTTTAACAAGTTTGTGTGTATTTTCGGCTAGTTCTCACAGGCAGTCTGACAGGGATATTTGCTCGTTCAAGATCTTGGCTGAACAAAAAAACATGCTTGGAACGCCACATTGTCTGTGTCAACATGCTTCCCATTCTTGGCTCTGTGTCCTACTGGGGGTTCCTGCTTTGTCATTGTGGCACGATGTGCCAGTCAGAGACAGGCATTGCTCAGCTTAGTCTGCATATTATACACCTATTTGACAATAAATGCCCCCCCAAAAAACTATGTTCCCATGTTTTTATATCAAAATCCCTTTACTTTTACTTCCTTGAAAGCCTGTGTACTTTTTGTGTTTGGCTATAACATTAAAAGCCAATTTTAACAATATCATCAGTAAAAGGTAAAAGGTTTTTAATATGTATTTCCTCATATTTTTTATATGAAAACTTGTGGGTTTGCAGAGGCTGACAAAGATGTCAATTTGCGTTTAATACAAACCTGATGCTACAGTCATTGTTTATTTTTTATTTTTTTACTTTAAATTCAAATGGGATGCTGTGCTCTTTTTTGTTTCTGCAAACAATGCATTCATAGAGGAAATGTGCACACATATTTTCATATGTTTGTTACATAGAGGCCTTTTTGCCCATGTCATTTTTGTTCTGAAAACTTTGTTCTTCAAACCAGCCCTCTAAGTTTCTTCACATGAATTTTAACAGCTTGCTGTAGCTTACTGGTGAAGGTTCTCTGTTGCAGACCTGTGGTAGGGACCACCAGACAGGGGGATTTCCTTACCCTCAGCCATGTGTCACTTCTCACCATTGTTTTACATAGAGTGCTTATAACGTTCATGGTTGATATAGAAAGAAAATGAAAGCAATAAGTTTGGAAATCAAGTTTTCACAGCTGGTTGTATTTAGATGCAGACTCTAAATTAATGTCTCAGTTCTAGTCATACAAATAGAAATGAATCACACTAAATTATGCTAGCTTGAGACACAGGCTTTCATCAAGAAGACTATACAACTATAGAGATGTGAATATGTGAATGTTTATTACTCAGCATTTTTGAATTGAGTACTCACTGTTTTTTCAAGCTACAGCTAGCTAGCTCAATAAAATGATATCACAACATAACGTAACCTGAGCCATGGGATGGTATGGCTCAGGAGGTAGAGCAGTCGTCAAGTAACCGGTAGGTTCCTGGTTTGAGCCCCGGCTCCTCTAGAGAGCGTGTCGAAGTGTCCTTGAGTGAAGACACTGAACCCCTAACTGCTCCTGATGAGCTGGTTGGCACCTTGCAGGGCAGCTTCTGTCATCAGTGTGTGAATGTGTGTGTGAATGGATGAATGTGAGGAAAAACATTGTAAAGCGCTTTGAGTGGTCAGTAGACTAGAAAAGCGCTGTATAAATGCAGTGAATTGCTCTACTTGTTGTGAATACCTTTTTTGTGTACCTTTTGAGTCGTTGAAGATCATAGTTTTGATTTGATTTCAATTATTTTTGTTAGAATTACTTTGCTTTGCTAATTTTAGCTAGTATTCCATCCATTACAGAGTAGATATTGTATCCTTTGTGTAAGCGCTGTACAGTGGTAAATAACATATGGGTCAAACCTGCTATAGCATGAAGCGAAACACCAAGTTACCTAGTTGGAGCATCAGAGTTATCCATTCTAATTTTGTTACAACCCACCTAGCTTCAGTATAATTTGTTTGTGTTAGCCAGGTTGGTGCTAGCTTGTTTGCTATCCTTGTTAGCTTTGTTAGCAGTTAGGAAAAACAATATAGTAATGTTATTGAATAATGGGGATGGACATTTTAAGTTCAGTAACGTACAATATCATATATATATAGAACTCTCTGTATTGTCCATTTTAAACTGCATAG
>OMLF01051393.1:0-21797 GCA_900302615.1 Holocentrus rufus
CCGTCCTCTTCCATCTGTGCTCACCGCTCCACAGGACTTGCAGTGGTGTTTGCGCTTGGTGAAGTTGAAGGTCTCGTTACAGCCTTTACACGTCTGCTTCTCCTTCTCCTTTTTCCTGGAACTCTTCTGGAAAACAGAGACAGGGCTCATGTTCAGTTCCAGCACGAGCTAACAGAGAGGGAATGTCTGTCTTCATCTTCCATTTGTCTGGCTGCCTCTCTTCCCTTTCTCTTCCATATTAACTTATTGATCCCACCACACACACACACACACACACACACACGCATGTGCACACACACACACACACTCACACTAGCCTCTTCTAAAAGTAAAGCAGAAATCAGATGGACGTGTCGATAGCAGAGCAGGCTGCCAGACTTCTATTGCAGATGCATTGTGGGAGGAAGTGTGAAATTCATCCCCTGATTGTGCCATGTTTCCACAGACAGGCAGACAGAGCTGGCTGTGCACAGATAACCAGACAGCGTTTCCGTCTTCATAAAGCCCGCTGTTCAGTGAGGACCGACTATTCTTCCTTTTTATAGAGCAGCGGGGAGTATGGATCCATCGCTATTGTCAAAGCAGCCTTATTATCACAAACACAGCCAGCCAGCCTGAGATCAATGGGCCTTTTCCTAATGTACAAAACGAGCTGCAGCGACAGCCTAGTTCACTACGAACAGCCAGTGTTATAACACCACTGCTTGGTAAAACCGAATCATAAACACAGATGCCGGCACCAAAGCATAACAACAAAAGCACACATAAATGTCGGGCTGGGCAACATTTACAAAAGCAAACATCATGATATTTTAGACTAAGTACCTCGATATCGATGTGACGATATTTTTGAGATGAGTCTTTGTGCTTTCAGAAAATATTCACACAAAAGAAAACTGTAAATTATGATCATGAGTAATCAGTAATGTATAGTAAAATTAATAATAGGTAATATGTAATATGCATCTGATGATTAGATAAAGGGTTTTCAGGACAAGTTCATAATAAGTTCATTAAATTGCATCACTACTGTAATGCAGACTTTAAAACCAGGAAACATTTAAATTATATCATAATAACCAAAATCCTAATATCTAACCTCATATCACAATATTGATATTATATAATCCCAGTCCTATATAAAAGATACCACTTGCCCAGAGACTTTGTTTATATCCTTATGATGAGACTCAATGCATACTAGTGTGCCAGATGATGAAAAGGTTCTATAATGTGTTTCTCTATTATAATATAAATATTAATGATTGATCCAGGCTTTGTATCACTCACCCTTTCATGCAGTCTTTCACCGTCTGAGTCGATGGACGTGCTGCTCCAGGGGCCCTGAGGAGGAGAACCAACATATTTAAGACCAGCTGTTTCCACCTGCAGTTTGACGTCTCTACCACTAGGTGTCAGTCTGGACCTGCTGAATCCGTCCCTCTGGCCTCTCATGGCTGAGTCTGGCCTGCGTCCAGCCCCAGCCAGCCCAAAGTGGGTCAGAGGAGATCCATAAGAGTTTTGTATACACTGTGTGTTAGGCTTCCCCTATTAGGTCATGAGAGAGTTCTGGGAAGCTCAAGACTTGCAGACACGATGTGTGTGAGTATGAGGGATGGAAAGAAAGAGCTGCTTTATGCGCGTGTTTTTTGTGTGTTTTACACTACCACATCCATAGATGGTGACTTGTTCAGGCAGACAAAGACCAGACTATGACACACTCTTTTTGGTGAACCACTAGCCGCCATGATTAACATTCATTACATGGGATGACCCGCAGACTGGCTGATCAATGAATTGATTGACTGAGGGGGCCAAAGCGACTGACCGGTGAGTCGGGCTGGTGGTCATCCTCGCGGGAGAAGGAGCTGTTGAAAGCTTTGTTGAACGTTTCACTGTTCTGTTTGTGCCTCTCGATAGTGGCCAGGATCACCTGAGAGGGAGAAGCGGTTTGGATGGTAGGAAAGGAGGGAGGGAGGACAGAGAGATCAAGGAAGAAAAGAGAAAACAAAAGAGAGGGAGTATAGATTAGAGATATTGGAATTTTAAAACATTTATTCTGAACAAAAACAGACTAAGCATGCTAAATTGAAGCCATTCGAAACACAAGAAACCAACCGGCTCTGACTAATATACAATAGCTTGAAGTGTCATACGGCTTGATGGGTTTCAAGTGAATGAAGTGAAAGGAAACGAGAAAGCCGCCTTAAATTTCCCTGTTTGAATGGGGAACAAAGGCAGCGTCTGTGGCGTATGGTCGTCTGGCCTGACCGCGCTGCTGAGGAATGACAACAGCAGTGACATCACAGCTCCGACAGCATCACGGTCCTCAAGGCCCCGTGTCAGAGTGCAGAGACCCAACCCGGCGAGTTGCGCGCACAACGCTTTCCTCTCTCTCCAAAATCTTGCGAGATTACATCCCGCTGTCGATCGGTTTCCTGGACGCCCTGCCTATCGCTTCAGACCATTTGCCGAATGAAACGATCACGGCACCCCTCTCTCCCGTGCGCACGTACACGCTAAAAACACATAAAAAAGGCTTCCGAGCCCTCGCTGCAATATGCCCACCCGTCTCCCAGCCTGTGAAGAGTTTTAATCAGCTTTGCTCAGCTGTAATGGGCTAAATGAGCGATAATGAGAGGCTTTCTGTAGAGAATATAATTCCCAAACACACTAAATGAGAGTGGGGAAGAAAGCCTGGCTAATACGATTCTCTAATAGAGCAGAACTCTGCAGGCTTGATTCCAAAATGCTGAATATTTACATGTGTGTGTGTGTACGAGACAGAGAGAAAGAAAGAGATTATGTGACCGTGTATGCGCATACATATCCATGTACACATATGTATGCAAGCATGTGTGTGTGTGATCCTTGCCTGAATCCAATCTTCCTTCTCCTCTGCTGTCCTGTAAAGCAAATAAAAACTCATCAGATCATTTTATTCAACCATAACAACACACATCCCACATCGCAGCAATGGTGGGGCTATTCAAACAATCACGTGAAATTAGAGAATTAACCCCCATTTCAGTGGTTAATGACCTGATTTGCATTTCTGCAAATCAGGCCGTGCAATTTCACATCCCAGCTCACAGAGTGTGTGCTGTGTTTGCTGCGGGGCAGGTTTTAAAGTCTTTACCTGGCCTGCAGCTCCAGGGAGCGCTGTTTGCCGATGATGGCGAACGTGTGAGGAAGGTTCTGCTTGACGTTCTCCTGCACCTGAAGTCGAGAAGCGGAAGAAATTGAATCAATGCCTGCTCGGGGGAAAAAAAAAAATGGAAGGGTGGAGGAGAAAAGACAAGAAGTCAAACAGAAGCAGATCTGCACCTCCATGCCGGCGATGTCGATCCTCTCTCTGACGCTGAACTTCTGTCCCATCAGTCGGAGTTTAGGCACACAGTATAGCACCATGTTGTTGAACTAGAGCGGAGATGGACGAACAGGCCGATAAATTTCAATGTATGCTGCACAATATGAAAAAAAAAATCCTCTCATTTATAACAGATGGCTCCTTTTAGTCCTCTCACCAGGTAGAGGTATCGGTCTTGTGCTGTCCCATTTTTGGCCGACATCTTCTTGATGTGTCCCTCTTTGATGAGCTCATTGGCCGGGTTTACGATGTCCTCCTCTCCCCCTAGCCTCTCATAAACCTCCAGCAGCTTGTGCATCTTCTCCTGAAAACGTTAAGCAACAGCAACAGTGCGGTGAATGCAGACAAAAGACAAAGCACTCGAGGAACAAAAAGAGAAAAGACAGAGCTTTCAAGCCAAACTCCACCAGAGGGGGTTATTGTGTTATCAGCGAAGACTGATGACCTAACCTGGAAAACTCTCATTCATGGAGCTGCTGCCAACTTAGAAAGCAGGTATTACGTTTCTTTATTGAGTGATACAAACTTTTATACGCTTCAGGGGTTTGACATTGTTTGGGGCATGTACGAAATGAGAGCAAAGTGGCCAGACAGAGGAAGAAGACGAGAAGGATGAGTGTTCGAGAGACAACAGTCAGTCAGGCTTCCGCAGGAAACAGCAACTTCCTGTCTGTACTAATTCAACCTGCTCCCTCCCTCGACACCAACACGCAACTGACAGCACAGCATCAGCAGCTCCTCCACTGAGCAGCGTATAGGTTGGCTATTATTATGTTGATGTGTATGACAGTAAACAAGCGTTAGAAAGAGTTTGAGAAGGAAAGAGGAAGTGTAGCGCAGCAAGTTCTTACCATTTTCCTGATTGCTGCATTGGAGTGATTAGCTGCAGTAGAGATTAGCTCCAGTGCCTCTGTAATAGGAACACACAGACACACACACACACACACACACACACACACACACACACACAGATGCATGTGCATAACAACAACACACACAGACACACACCAGGGATAGCATGTTACCATTAACAAACAGATAATTCAATGAGCAGAAAATTCAATGAAGCAGGCTTGCAATTCATCAGGCAGCAGCACTAGACATTAACCCTGCCCAACACACACACACACACACACACACACACACACACACACACACGACCTATGACCATACATTTTTCTCTCTCCCTCTCCCTCTCTCTTTCTCAGAAACAAACACACACAAGGAAGATTAAGTGTCAGGACCATCACAGCAGCCATGTCGAGTTAATTTTACACGATCAAACACTGGAGACACACACACACTCGAAACATTAAACACACACTGTGCATTAACCCCGCTTTCAGCTAGTAAAGAGCCCGGTGCTAATGTGTCTGTGCACCTGAGTCAGCCATCTTAATCATGGCCTAAATAAACAGAATGGACACGTAGCCGGGGGGAAATGAGGCCAAATCACTGTGATAAATAAACTGCGTTTCAACAGGAGAGAATGAGATAAGCTACTCCCCAGACTCCAGGCAGCAGAGTGCAGTGCAGTTTATGTTCAGGTTAAGGAAAAGGTGGTTTATGGGATATCATGGGCGTATGTAAAGAACAGTTTTTGGCATACAGAGTGTGTAATCTGTCTCTACCATACAATAGATCAAACTCGCAGTGCACTAATATGTATGACATCAACAACATAGCATTAGGCTGAATTATACTATTGTCTAATGGCTGTAATAGTAACAAATATATAACAAGAGGCACTTGAGCTGCCTAACGTCCCACCATGATCACCAAATTTATCCAGTTTTGTTAATGAGGCAATTACTGAGGATAATTACTACATTAATTAGCAAATATTTCTAGGTCAACTTATTTTGTCTTCTCATAACACGAGGGTGGTACATTATGAACTGAGAAACTGAGCATCTGAGTATTAGGGAGTTTTGACGAAAATTAGTTTTTCTTCATTAATATCCAAATTTATGCAAGAAAGTGCTCAAAATGTAACGACTTGGAGGAAGTCATACAGGAGGAATCTGTGCTGTACGTCTGAATAAGGTGGAATAAGTTAGCATATAAGTTCTTATTAGCTAGCCTACGTGTATTGGTCTTGAATGTGTTCATATGAATGCGTCTATACTAGGGTTGGGTGATATATCATTATCTTATCAGTGTTGAGATATATGACTAGATACTGTCTGGGACTTTAGATATTGTAATATGGTTATATGGCATAAGTCTTCCAGCCTCTTCCTGGTATTAAAGGTTGCATTAGAGTCAAGCAATTTTATGAACTGATTAGCTGTTCTATTTTTTCCTCTACCTACTTGGTCATCATATCCGCATTACTTATGACTGCTTATCAAAAATCTCTTGTGTAAATGTCTTACGAAAGCACCAACAGTCATCCCTACAACGTCATCACAATATTGATAATGGGGTATTCGGTATTTGTCCATTGCCTAGCTTTAGTCCGCAAACAAATAAACACAGGCAGAAAGACGTCACCATGACAACATAATGTCCCGGATACCATGTGCCATGGTGACGAGGCATTACAATTACAGGTGATATTTCAAAATAACTTTCAATTTCAATTCAACCATTTACCACTGGCATAGGGGAAGCAGAGGCATGGGTGTAAAAGTGGAGAAGTGAGAGTGGGTGAGGATGTAAACTGGCACAGACTGGCCCATAGAAAGACAGGAAATGATAATGAGACAGATTTCTCGGCAGCTCGTGGTTGATTGGGTTGAGAGTTAAGCCAACACAAGCTGTGCTGATGAAGCAGCGTGTTAAAATCTGAGGGCTTATCGTCTCACTCTCTGCATCTTTCCGGTCGAGTGCATCATCAGGCAGTTTCTTCAGGTAGTCTTTGAGCAGCATCTCGTAGCGAGGGATCCTCTGGACCGGCTCCAGCATGTGGTGCTGCAACGTCAGGTTCCCACACACATCCTGTTTCTGTTGGGCCGAACACAAACAAAATCAGCTTTCATCTGTGGAGCAATGTCGCAACATAAAGTCATTTAGGGCCAACACACAACACAGACACACACACACATACCTGGATATTCTGGACCACGCTTTTGAACTGTGAGGAGCGCTGAGTCCACGTGTTGACCAAGTCCATGGCTCGGTCAAAGTTCTTCACATATTCTCCATACATCTTCATGAACGGAGCCAGTTTCTGGAGGATGTCTCCAATACGAGGGTTGGAGTCCCTACAGCAAACACAGCAGACAAACAAATGAGAATCTGGGGACACATTCAGAAAACATCCTTATGTAAACCAAGAAGAAATAACTCTTCTCAAGTGTTTCTTTTTTAAGAACTTCTGCACTCTTTGGAGACTTAACCAAAGAGGAAGAAGCAGAAGAAGCAAACTCGATACTCCTCAACATAGCTGTAAAGTATTTTCTTTCTTCTAATTTTGCAAAAGAAGAAGAAGAAACAATTGTATGTATAAAGGGGATTCTTGAAATTTGTGACAATGTAATCCCCTAAATCTATCCATTTGAACACACTTTAGACAACTACATATTTATTTCAAAGTACTGTATCTTCCATTGTAGGCTTAACATTTTACTGTTGATCTTAGCTTGTCACAACTTTTATTTGGTGTATGTCTCATGTGTAATGAAACGAAGCTAGTAAATTGGACAGTTACTCTTAACAGGCCTTTAGTCAATGTCTTCGCATGAATTTAAAATTACTTTTTTAAGCAAACCATAAATATAGTCACTTTAATTAATTGTTCCAAATTGTTCTCTAGATACTATGGGCTGCTGCAAGGGAGATAAATCCCCAAAGACCACTGAGAGACAGAACAGATCTCCTTATATTCCCCAATCATATTTACTTAGTGTAAGATTGGTTATTACAGGTTTACATTAGCTTACACTATTCACCATTAATGTGTTCTTCTTAATGGTTGCACCACTGGATTCACATTTTAAAAACAACAAATAATATTGCTTTAGATAGAAGAAGGCATGGATAAGATCCTGTTTTGCTTATTTAGATTGCGACTGGTCACCTCTAAAAAGATTCGGTGAGACTTTTTTTTTTTCATAAACCGAAAACACCCCTGCATGCAAATAGAAGAAGAAGTAAAAGGGATGATAGAAAAGAGACCAGAAGAAGAGAAACGTGAACATGTTTCCATAATGTTGTCAGATTCTTATAATAACAATCTGAGCCTGTCAGCGGCAAAAACAAGCACTTTTTGTGGTTGTACTTTGACGTGGACAAATGCCCTGTTGGATTACATTGTCGCCATTTCCAGTTATAGAGTTCTCGCTCAACACTGGATTATTTGTCATTATTAATCCTTTAGACCCAAGAAGCTGGGAAAATAGGACCCAGGTTTAAAAATACCGTAATTATCCTTTAAGTCTGCCTATGTGTACATATCTCTCTGGGTGTGTGGAAATGTGTAACAGTTTTCGAGTCCTAATATATGAACCAATAAATTTTAATGAATTCAAGAATGCGGTGCTGGGGAACTATTATGTGACAGGTGACTTCCCTCCACACAGCTCTCTAGAGGAGTCATTAGCTACCAATAGTGGCTGACGCTGGCACAACAACACACTGGTGGTAAATTTCCTGCTCAGTGAAAAAAAGACAGATAATGCCCCCATTCTGCAAGTCTGACACACACACACAGCATGCACGCACACACACACACACCCCGATTCTAGCCAGCCAACCCAACAGCACCAAAAGCCGGACAATAATGCCCCCCACTGCGACCCAGCTGTCTGAGTTTTACAGCCAGCACCAACAGACTAACTGACCACTACTGAAACCCTGTCACACTGATGCTATTTCACCAACAGAAAGTCTCTCCCCCGAATCCCAAAGACCACTACAATAGAGGCTCTGAGTGGAAGTCGTTATTTTGTGTCATTTTGTATCTTGTATGTCAGCCATTTGGTTTGTAATCCAAAATCTTTATGGAAAATATGAATAGCCTGTTTGAAAAATGCCAAAAATATACCTTATTGTATTGCCTCTGGGACTTTTAATATTGATTTTTCTTGACAAACTATTATTCATTGGGGAACATACTACATAACACACTACACTACATGTTTGTGCACAAAGGAAGTTGTGAGTGACTTCCTTTTACCTCTCATTTGTCCTGACTATCCTCGTTAGTTGCTAGCTGTATTCCAGCTGTTGTTTTCCAGTTGTCGCTAGCCAAAGGCTAACAACCGTTGTCGTCCCCTTTTCCCAAATAATTAGCGTTTGCTAGCAAAAGCTGTAATTAAACGATGAAAATTCACAAAGACGATGGTGCTTAATGTATTCTACTTCATGGGAGGAAACACAGTAAAGCTAGTGAGCCTTTGTGTAGCACAGATTGAAAAAGGGATTTTGGACTACACGCCAAATGTCAGAAATGTTAAATTAAAGCCAACAAATTTATGTCAGACTTTGCTGAATGTATCCCTCACCATTCTCCAGTGATGCGTGTCTTGAGTTCGGGGAGCAGGAACTTGTCATGGAAGCAGTAGATGGAGGAGATGTTGGAGAAGATCCCTGTAATGACGTCCTGAGGGATTCCAGCCTCTGTCAGCTTAGTGCAAAATACCTACAGAGGACACAGCGGGATTTGAGCATCGCACAAGTCATGCAGCTGTCTCCAAAACCAAAACTTACTTTGACTCTCATTAGAAAGACATGATGGTTTACAATGACAAACTTTCATATTGTTGTTATCCACACACGCTGTCGGCTGACAATTATGTGGAAATGACAGAAAACAGTTTAAGACCGTGAGACCGAAGCAAACCACCGATCATACATCAGGAAAACCAAAACCTTTCTTCAATTCCTGAAATTGCTTGCAGGGCACTGTCTTAGAATTTCCAGCTTTGTAATCATCAGTGTGATGCGTCATAACTAGCATTGCTTCACTCATCATTTCAGTAACCTTTTGCCTCCCTGTCAGTCACAACAACACACGGCACTACTGTCTCTATGGAAACTAGTGCCGTGTGAGGGCGGTATGACAAAAACAGGAAGTAGCTGTGAGGTTTTTGCCCTCAATAGCACATAAACAATAACTGTTCTGAGATTAGGCTGTATACCTCCTCCACCACACAAACTGAATAAAGAGGAATAAGAATCAACCACAGGTAGTACGTTCTCATTACACAAGCACAGAGGAGGTTGTCATGTCAGAAACGGCACAGACTGCAGACAAGAAAGGAAAGAGCAAATGGAAATGTAGGAAAAGTAGAGTCTGCTTTGGATAGAAATGTAGAAATGGAATGGAGATTGGAAATGTAGGAAAAATCGTCAGCTTTAGAGAAAAATAGTATAGTTAATACAGCTTGGCTTGTAAAAGAGTGGGTTGGTAAAAGAGGAGGAGCTCATGGTCTGGAGCATGACCAAAGGGGTCTTACAGGAAGTGGGATTTAAAAGATAAGAACCCTTGTTTGCTTGGAAGTGAGGTATGAATTTTGTCATCCACTATTCCTGCACAAAGCTAAGCAGCATTAGTCACTCTTGCAATATTCTCTGCCATGGCTTACTTACTGCAGTCACCTTTAGTCTGGATTAATTCAACCATGTACCAGCCAGTCTTGCCAAATTTTGATCTCATTGTTTTGGCAAGAGGGATTAATAAAAAAGTAATTTAAATGTACCTTGAATATAATAAAGTATATCAATTACAAAGTATATAAATCAACACACATCATTGAATCATTTTAATGTTTACTATAATAAAGCATAATAGAGCATCAATAACTATTTTTAATGTATGGTGCTGAATAAAAGTGAAGTTGACAAGAAATGAAGTTTTATTTGTCATAGTTTTTAATTACTTTTTTAAAATTTATTTATTTATTTTTTAAAATGTATTAATACTGATTGCGATTCCAAGGTCCAATGTTTGGTATTGTGTGAAATTCAAAGCTCAGACATCTAAAGAAGGGCTGAGCATAATTAAACCCAAAATGTTTTCCTGAAATACTTTTGTGATTATCAGCATAGCTAAGGACCAGTATATGCTGTCTTTGATCCAGAGTTTTACACACAAGTGCTTAGGGACACGGGGCTGCAAGACACACACACACACACACATACACACACACGTGCACACCAATATGTGCACGTTTCTATGATACACCAATTAGTGCATATACTTAGGTTTGCAGTGACAAAGATGTACATATATTGCATATGTGGATACATACACTGCCAATGCATGTATCCAGACACACACACACACACACACTCATACACACTCAAACACAATCAAGTCCTCACATGATCATGCTTACACTTCTGTGAGTAATCCAGCCTACAGAGGAAGGGTTGTTGTCCAGTGGATCACAGTGCCAGGATTAATCCAGCTCAAACCTCAATCACTAAGACCACTGGAACATTTAGGAGGCAGAAACTTGAACCACAGGCACACACACACACTGAACACACACAGAGAGCGAGGCCTACGCTCACACAGTGGCACAAAGTTACCTGGTCGAGGAGGTTCAGTCTCTTGATGTAGGCCTCTTCAGTTTGGAGAAGCTCTCTGGCGATGTTCAGGAGCTTCTGAGCCTCCGAGCACTGAGGGAAACAAACAGACATGATGAGATTATTTAGAGCCTGTTGGAGGCATTAAAACAAAAAGAAGGGCAGGCAAAAAGAGCATACACTTATGAGATTTTAGGATCTGAGACAAGGTGGTAGATTTTGCATTTGCGACATTTTACATATATTATTCAGTGATGCAAACTCATGGTGGGAGAAAAAGCTGACAGGTACAGAGGTAGATACAAAATCACTCAAGAATCACTCAAATATGTTCCTCAGTTTGGAATAAAAATAGTGACTGTCACCTGAAAGAGACTCGATTGTATCTTGCTTGGCACACACTCATGAAACATTTTCTATGCTTGTCTATTTAAAGGCCTACAGTGCTATGTATTGATTATGTTAAAGGTAAAAAGCTGAAAAAAGGAAAGGTTCTCTAACTGTTGTAAACACTAAACAAAATAATGGGAGGAGGGTACCCACTTGTAATGCAGAAAGTAAGGAAATTTATTCAAACTTAACATCATAAAAAACACAAATTTGCTGCCTGAGTCAAAACATGTTGCCAAAAAGTGTTACACCAGAAAAGAGCATTCAACAGCTTCCTTATACAACTTTTGGCGATGTTGAGCTTGAATAAATTTCCTTACTTTCTGCATGATCACGTTTAAAAGTAAAAACACACATGCAAGTATCAAATCCAAACAAGCAGTATAACAAAGATGGGAACAACAGTTGATTCAGCATGAATTCGTCAAGCAGTCTTGCATGTGGATGTCCATTATCTGGAAATCAAACTAGGCCAAGCCGACATAATGCGACTGCAGTGCATACAGCATCAGATTAAATTGACCTTTACAAAGTATGATATTAGTCACTGGTTCGGTTCAATATTGCTGATACTGTATATGAAGCAGGCGAAGGGTTAAAAGCTGATGTAGTGAAACCGAAGATGGACTAGTTATTTATTTGTTGATGGCTGGGTGAAGTTGAATCGACTTTCTTCTAGATCTACAGTTGGATTAACATCAGTTACGATCGTATTGTAAAGCACATTCCTGTCTGACACTGACACTCAACAGACTTCAGAGACTGAAGACATTTAGACTATTGCGGCAATGTGGGTTTCACAACAACTGTCTGCTTTATGCACACACACACACACACACGCATACACACACAAACACAAAAACAAACACTTGCAAGATTGTACTTTACACACATATACAAATATTCTTACATGGGAGGAAGTGGTAGGTCAAACTTAGGCTAAAAAATATATTTGAAAATCTAACAAGTGCAATAATGACAAAAAAAAGCGATGCCACTAAGCTCCACATTTTTCACTGCCTGTGAGGAGGCTTCTTCACAACTCAGCAAAACCTTTTCGGTCTCTTATCCTCTTGCAGTGCGCATCGCCAAATAACCCACATCCTCTGTGACAACGCTGCTATTACACAGCCATCAACATGTCAGCCGGAGCGTCGGAGAGAGTCAGGGCTCGCGTCGCACACACAGACCCATGGACAAACACATGCACATGCATGACAACAGATAGAGACAGAGAAACACACACACACACACACACACAGCACACCCTTCCTGTGGGCAGCGGCGCTGGGATCAGGAAACGGTGCGAAGCGGAGATACCTTTCCCAAAAGGCCGTGGGTGTGGGGTTTCAGCAGAGGGTGTGCGTTTGTGTGTCTGCGTGAGAGAGGTTTGGCAGGGTGTGTTTCACCATTATAACACTGCTGAGAGGAACAATGTTTGGTGAAAACCCTGATGACAATGCTATGCAAATTCATGTGGCCAAAACTTTGAGTTTCACCTGCCTTCCACACTTTCTATCTGTGATCTCTTCCTTTAAAATCCAAACTCTCTGTCTCAGAATCTGTCTCTTTGTTACGGCAAGACATTTTTAGATCAGATGCTTTTCCATCAGGAACTGTGGAAAAGAGTGACAGCTCATTTTGGCCGGGAGGAACAGTATGTTCACTGTTTGAGGTCCCAGTGTTGTTTACAATCAATGGTCAAACTCGCGGACAAGAGAAAGCTGAAACTTTAGCTCAGCTGTGGGGAGATTTCTGTCTCCGGGCTCTTTCATCTCGCGGCCGTCACAAGCTCTTGTTACAGCTCCGGGCAGGTACTCACCGTTTTATGTGACGGCGAAGCTGCTTTTAGATGCAAGTCGGTCGCTTGTGACCACCGAACGGGGGCTGTAACTGTGTCTGACATTTCATGCTGAAGTATTCTTTGAAAAGGTTCACCCAGACTGAGATAATAATAGAGCCAGGCTACTTTTTCCGCGACACGAAAGGCTGTCTGAGATGAATCGTTTGAAACTTCCAGCCTGCGCTCCATTTACACATCCGTGCGAATTTCAGAAAATTATGACTAAACAGGAGGATTGTGATAAAAGCCTGCTTTTATCACAGCCCTGACTTTTTAATTTTTTTTGAAGTGGGAAGTGGGTGGTGTGTGGAAGTGAGAGACAATAATGACCACCTCGGAGGTGTGGAGCTTTTAGACAGCGGTGTTATGAGAAAAAAAGGGAAAAGGAAACAGCCACAAACTTTATATTATGGTCATTATGGTTTATGGTAATGACTTGATGAGGCTGTAGCATGCGAGGTACTCACTCTGTGTGCCTCAGAGTGTGTGTCTGTCTTGTCTGCTCCCTCTAACTCTCCACTGCTCCCCTCATCTAAGTCACTGTCCTCATCCTGCGTCGAGTCTCTCTTGTTGCCCAGGGTAACGCAGCAGGATACACTCTCAGTTTCAGTGATGCTGTCGTAACGATCCTCCTCGTCGATGGCGTCCTCATTAGGGAACACCTCTCCCTCCGCGGCGCACGACGGGCTGTCAATGCCACTGTCCCGGTTGGGAATCTTCCCGTTCCCGTTCTGCTCCGAGGAGTCCGGATTGTCCTGGAGCTCGTGGGAGGAGCCCTCCTCCCGCTCCACGTCATCAAGGCAACCCACGCCGTGCGTGATGTCCTCCTCCGGACACTCGTCCAGCGGGGCGTCATCTGAGCCGTCGATGTGCACCGAGGCCAGGCGGGACAGTTCCGACACCTCGTCAGTCCGCTCAGAGGCGCCAAGTGCAAGTTTGTCCACAGGGGAGGATTCTCCAGCGCTCTTCGCTGTGGTGGACCCGGCGGGGTCCTGGCTGCAGGGGGAGGTGGGGTCAGACGTGGTGTCCATTCTCAGACACAGATGCAACTGGGACCTCGGGACCACCCCCAGGATAGGAACCCTGGGCAAAAAAAAAAACGTGAAGAAGAAATGAGGAATCAAAACACTGCACTGCACAATGGAAAACAAAGATATGCCGGAAATATATGTGAGAACGCACTTTTTTTTTTTGTTGTACGCTTAGACCACAAAACACAACCAGACCCCCACAGTTCCCTCCCACAGTGGGTGGGAAGTGTGAAAACACATCAAATGCAAACAGCAAGCTTGAAGCTCACATTATGAATCTTCATGCCTTCATGACTAAATGAGGAATGCGCACCTGTCATACCACTGCTCATCCAACATCTTCACGTACACATTCCTGCACACTTACACAACAAAACACCGATCCAGTGAGCTCAGTAAGGTGTTTAGTACCGGCCTCTTACCTTGAGTTCTCGAAGCGCTCGATGAGCAGTCCCACCTTCTGGGCCTCTCTCTGAGGCTGCGAGCCCAGGCCAGCGGGGGGTTGACTGAGCTTTGGTTTAGGCGGAGGAGGAGGTGCGGGCAGCGGCCTGCAGGGAGCTGGGGGGATCCTCTTCGGTTTCTTGTCTTGTCCGAGGGCCAGCAGGTGCGCGGGTTTAGGGGGCACTGCAGAGGCGATGAGGCGAGAGAAAGAGAGCGACAGAGCAGGATGAGTCCACAGGCAGAACAGAGACGATCACGTAACGCGTTTAAGCCCGACCGAGAAAGCCTCCATCTCTGTGTCCGAGCGTGACTTTCATCAGAAAACCGCAAAAGACTCTTTCATCAGAAAACCACGAGGAAATCACCAGAGGGAAAACAATTCAATCCAGTGCTGAAACATAAATTTCAGCGGTGCGGAGCAGGACTAACTCTGAACATCAGTTGCCTGCCAACTTCCTTGTTTCAGAACAGGATGCTACAGTGAGTGTGCTCACAAGTCACTGTGGTTAACAAAGTTAGATGAAAAAGAAAAAAAAATTCACCCAGACAGAGAAATGACAGAGCTGTCTAAGTACACATGCATGTTTGCCTGCACAGTAAGGAGGTACGATTTTGCTCTAGTCTGTATGATGTTTCACAGTTTTTTTCTTTCATTTACTAATATTAGATGCTTGAAATCAGGAAGCAGGTAGATATGTTACAGTTGTTGAGGACTTCCTCTGTATTTGTGCATGTATGTAGAAGTGTGCTTTGTGTGTGTGTGTGTGTGTGTGTGTGTGTGGCATGAGCCCACTTAAAAATCCATTTACTTATTTCCCTAGTTGGGTTTCTGTCTCAGGTCTCCTTTGAAGCCCTCAGTCAGCCTGCAGCCAACAGGCACAGAATGACAACCAGGTAGAGCTGCACAATTAATTATAGATAATTGTATTTTGCAATTTTTTCCACAATTAATAACTGTGTCATCTGGCAATATTAAAGTGTTATATTTTCAATTTCTCGGAAAATTGATCGAGCAAGTGTTTCCATTATGCATGACCAATCACATCCTTTGAACAGCAGCGTGTGAACATGTGACCAAAATTAAAGTTAAGAATGAAAAGCAAGCAATTCAGGTAGTGCCTGAATTGCCTCTATCCCTACTCTAATGAACACTGCACTGAAAAAAGTGGATAATATGCAGAGGCAAAATTGAAATTAAAATCATTTTCTCAAATGGGCTCAAATATTCAAGATTAACAGCGCTGATCACAACATGCAACAAAATAATTAGGATTCTCATTTTTGCAATAATCATGCAGTCCCATTATCATATGGTCAAACCCATCACAAACCTCTGCTATGAGCCACTCAAGTATCAGGACCAGGTCTGTGGTGTGATGCTGTAGTCCCTAAACGCAACACATGCTGGTCATATTTAGGATCCCTGAAAATGATGCCCAAACATAAACGCCTGGGAGCCGCTGACCTGCTTTACAAAATCATCAGTCCTTGCTGAGGTGACCCACTGAGCCTGCTGAGTGACAGAGTGAGGCCAGTGAACTGACACACGCCGTGGTAGAAAACAAGTGCTTGTCAGGGCAGGATGAACGACAGCTCCACAGCAGGGTTTGATCTTGATATTATTATCACAGTGTCAATGTCAGAACCAGACGGAGCGCGGGCGAGGCGGCCGAGTCGTGCAGTGCGATGGGATTTTACCTTGAGGTTTCTGTGCAGTTGGCAGTCTGGGTGAGGTGGAGGGCTGGGGCCGGGGTTTGATGGCAGGCCTGTCGTGACATGGTCTGAGGGGGGGACCTTTCTTTACCAGCCGCGGGGAACACAGGTAGTCCACCGACCCACACTGGTACTGCAGAGAGGAGGGAGGGAGGTCTGCAGAGGAGAGAAAGAAAGAAAGACAATATCAGGCATTGATTGAGATACCGAACAGAAGCGTTCATCAAGTTCTGATGAGCCAGTCGGTATCAAAGAACCACAGAAACATCAAAGGCACCGCCCAACCTGATCCTGTTCCAGTGGTGCAGTGATAGTTTTGTGAATGACCTTGGCTTCAGTGTACGTTTCAGGATGCTGCCCTCAGACTGAGAGCAGGGGGAGCAGGGAGGAGGAGAGCACCTCAGTGGCATCGATCCTGACACCGGGCCAGCCGGCCCCGAGGCAGTAAAACTCAGGCTTCTGCTGCACTGAGCGCATATTGGTTTCTCTCACACTCCAGCTTTCTGATAGGCCCTGCAACATCTGATACACAATCTGTTTCGGACACTGTCTGTGGATGATAAGGTGTGTGTGAAAAGATATTTCTGGCTTGATAATGTGGGAATGCATCCATTTTTGTACTCCTTGAGCTGTCCGACCTTCAGCATCTGTGGATGTAGTCTGATGAAGTAAAACAATCGCATTGCAATTACTCTGACAGATATTGTGATCATGATATTATTCACAATTTTGGAGGAAATCATATTTTTTTTCACCAAAAAACAAACCAAAAACGAAACAAAAGAAAATCACTGCACTTATGACTGAAAACACCATCAAGAGGGAAAAAAAATTGCAATATTAAAAAAGACAGAAAGAATCTTGCATGGCAAGAGTGCTGCACCTGTCTTTTTTAAAAACCCCAAAACTATTAAAATCATGATAATATGATTTTTCCTGAGTGTGTAGCATACACACACGTTTCTTATGTCTGGATTTGCACCACAATACTTTCTGTCACACATTTTACCTTCATCAAAAAATAGCAGTTCCTGTGATCTGCATACTACGCTTCACCATATTGCAATTTTGATATGTTAATTAAAGCAGCGCAAGCCACCTGACAGAACTGAACAGGCATATAAAATGTAGTAAGACCCCTGACTGTTACTTTATGAGTGTGTCAGCGGCTCTGTGGTCAGCTGTGGATAAAACATATTTGAAATCCAGGCAAGGGAAAAGAAATTTAATGTTTGCCGCAATAAAAAAAATGCTCTGTGTGTGTTTCTGGGTAATCTTAAGTGTCTGCATGAGAACCACTACATTTTTGTGCTGAGTGCCCTGGTGGCTCGTGTTTTGCATTGTTGCTATCTGATGTGCCCGTCCATTAGAGCACAGTGATAGCCCTCAGTCGATTATGATAATAGCTATGTAAACTACAGCCGCGCCGCTCCGCTCCTCCAGGCCTATAGACTGGATCTATTCACCCCTCAGCCTTATCTCAACTGGATTACGGCCCAAAATTGCACGGATCCCCCCACAGGAGCCCTAGCACATCTAATTTGGTGTTTTTCAGCTGTGCTCCAGGCAGTGGAAGGAGAGAATTCTCCCAGTAATGAGTCCTGTTACGCTGTCTGCCCCATGTGGCACCACCGCAGGCTTTCCCACCATCTTCCCCACCGCAGAGGGAGGAGGAAAAAGAAGGGAGATGAGAACATCTCAGAAAATACAGAGACGCTCCCAAATCCCCCAATTCATGAAAGCATTAGAGTTTATGCCGTTTTGTTTTCATTTGGTTTATTTCTGCACTCCAGCGACGGACATACTGTGCGCGCAGCCTCCTCCTCCTCCTCCTCCTCCTCCCGCGGTTTCAGCTAATGCCATCTTTAAATCAGAGATGACTGCCGAGTTGAGTCACAGGAAAAGCTTAGCCCGTGAACAAGTGAAGAGGCATGTCCTTCGGCCAAACGACTGACTAGCGAGGAACTCTTTGACCCAAAACCGGGGTCACTCTTGGGAAAAACAAACACTCTGTGCCACTGGAAGACAGAGGCATAGGGGCCGGTGCCTATGGAAACTCGCCGTAGCCATGGTTACCTGAGAGCAGAACCTGGCCCACAGATCAAACAGCCTGACAGTAAACAGGAACCTGGCGACACAGAGAGGAGCTGCACTTTCTCTTCCCCCCTCTATTAAAATCTTATAATCTGATAAATTAAAGATAAACCAGCTACACATTGTGCTTTTCTACTCTTAAAGCAAAACACAGTAAGACACATACATGTGTAAAAAGAAGCTCTTATTCATTTATCACACCACTGAGGCATTTTTCCTGAAATGAGCAGAACAGACATTGGAGAAGAAAAGATATACTACAATAATTCAGGTTCAACTCGAGGCACAGGCTGAGAAAAAGTTACTTTACCTCCTCAACAACTTGTCTGTGTTTCACATATCCAAAGTCCAGGGAACAAATGAATGGAAAAATCCGACACAACACGGTCAATATCAAAACAAATCCTGCCCTCCCAGTTTGCCAATGTGAGCGCGTGCATGTCAGACGGGTCTCTTTGTGCCAGCTCCCGGCAGACATACACAAACACACACACACACACACCCTGGAAAGTCCTCTAAAGCCCAGTCTTGCATAATAAACCACACACACACACACACACCTGTCCTTCAACAGGTGTGTTCAAGGAACTGCGGCTCTCACCGGCCAAACCTGATCTATGCTCCTGCCCCCAGGGACAAGGTGACGCGCCCGTGCGTGTGCATGTGTGTGTGTCACAGTGCAGCCCAGCAATCACACCACACTCTTACAATTGCAGCACAGTTCCCAGATTATCCCATAATAACAAAAACGAAGGGCTTTGTCCACAGCAAACAAAGCATAAGACTGCGCACTTGTCGTTCCTGTGACAAGAACAATAAGCAAAAACCAAGTTTGACACTGTGAGTCAGCCGCATAATTGATTTGGCCTCAGAGGGATCAGAGAAATGAGATTAATATTGTGTAATTATATGAGCGCCTTTATGAAAACACACAGGAGAACACTGATCTGGCTTCATTAATTTCCTCTCCTCAGATCTCCTCCAATCACAATAAAGGGACGGATGAGCGGGACAATTAGATGGGAATTACCCGTCCGAGGACATTAGCGCCGCCACACCCTGAAAGCTGGGGGTTGCCATGGCAACACAACACATGTCAGACCTTGAATTGGGTGACCCATGTCATGTGTCGCCTTGCTCGTCCGTTCGGGGCTGTGATGTCACCGTGTCTCTCAGAACAGGACGGACCCCAAACAGCAGCCTGAGAGCGCGGCGAATCATCTGGGCAGCAACCTGAAAGACCGCATTACTGGGTGTTAGTCGAAACACGGGGACAGACTGGTGCGCCTGACTCTCTGAAATATTCTGATCCTTTTAGGTATTTGACAGAGAGATAATGGGAACACAAACACACGCGCTCTCTCTCTCTGTTTGTGTTTGAGTGAAATGAGCAAATCCCGGACGACACTTCGACGCCGTCACAACAGAACCAGCTATGGAATCTTGGTCTTATGTCACTGCTTGGCAACAGTGTGTATCTGTTTATGTTTGCAGTGACAGCCTTTGCCTGAACCCCCGATTTTGAAAACACACCATGAAAAAAAATCTTCGAACCCGCCCGGAACGATCACCTGCACTTGCTCTCTTTCCTTTTCCGCACACACACACACACACCAAGAAACACACACACTCAAACCCTGCCAGCTGTCAGTCGCTGTCAGCCCTGAGGCGACCCCTCAAAGTCGTTTATTACCCATCATCCCTTGAGTGCAGCCTCCTTCCTTGCCCCCAGTGCTGACTGGGGAGACGGATCACTCAAGATTCAGGGGAGTCTCTGCATTCGGGGCTCTTCTTCCCCTGGCGGAGCTGAGCTGACACTCCTGTCACTTCAGCCCCCACCCCCACCCATCACCCAACCAGTGACACTCTTCCTGGGTGCAGCACCTCATCTTATCCCCATCCTGCTATCAAATCCCCCAATATCATTGCCTGTGTGGTACCTGCTCTCTCCCTCTCAGTCCATCTGTGTCCATGCCTCTCTTTCCTTCTCTCTCCGACCCGTATTGATCGGACTCCTCCTGTCTGTTGCCCTGAAAGACTGAATCAGACACACGGGCAGTCTCTCATCTAATGGCTCTTTGATTTATAATGGCCATCGAGCTGCGGAGCCACTTCAGAGACACAGAACCGAAGTCCGCTGCGTCTCGTGGCGGGGTCTGAATAGACGGCGAGGGCATCGCCTGACTGCTGGTTCTCTATAATGAAGACGAGGAAACCGGGGCGATGCAGGGTGAGAAGAAACTGAGGGGGGCGAAGAAACGGGTCACAGGAGAGAGCAAAGGCGGCGGAGAAGCGGGAGAGAGAGGTCGACCACGCTGCCCCTTCCACGCTTTCATCTCCCTCGGCGTCTCCTCTCGCCTCACCCTCCCTCTTTCCTCTCTGGGTTGCAGGAGGCAGTAATGAGTGTTGTGACCTTGATCTGCCTTTCATTTATCACCCAGACGGTTAAAACCTCCGTAATCACATTCTGACACGAGACCGGAGACCTGGTTCGCAAAAAAACCAATGCAGAGACAAACACTGACAGTTGTTTACATAGAGATAGAAGTAAGTACATATAGGTCGAATGCACAGGTTGAGAGCATTGTAGGTAATTTAGTGTCATGTTCAGCCTTAAAATCATGTGTGGGATGAGAGCTTCACTTGTTTCAGGATTTATTTTCTGGAGAACATGTATAGATATGTTAAAACAAGGCAGGACAAGGCAGAAAAAACCACTGGTATCAAGAAAATGATACTTGATTCAAGAAAATTCTGGAAACAATTTGATTAGGATTGGGGAAAAAAAGTGGGATTATCTCATCCCACTGGCAGAAATTTGTCACAAGTTGTCAGTATAGAAGTATAATTATAGAATTATAGAATATAGATTCTGATTCTGATTTTAGTCTAATTTTCTACAGTGGTGAGAAAATTATATTGCTCAAAACAGAAAACACAGCAGCAACCAGGCCCTGTTATTAATAAAATCTCTCTTTAAAAAGTCTGCATTTGAGATTATCTTTATTCCTGTGTGTCATATAGTAGAAATATTAGGCTACGTCAGCTCATCTTTCAGATCATTATTAAGAGCATCCCTGTCCACTTACACAAGAGTGCATCTGAGAGAGAGGAAATATTTAGTTTTTGTACAACAGCAGCTGCTCTGGGATGCAGAACAGATCCCCAATCTCTGACAATCAGCAGATTCTCCCACAATGTAATAGGGCTCCAACTCCCAGTTTACCACAGGGCTTATGAACATGCACGCCACATACACACATATCCACACACACACACACACACACACACACAGACAGACACACAGGGGGATCAACAGCTATCCAATCACGTACAGTAGCATCTGGCTGCAGATTACAATTCTATATTCATCCATTTCTCATCACGTTCCGTCATCAGAGCCGGTCACACACAGTCACATTCCCTTCAAATATGA
>OMLF01051394.1:0-25650 GCA_900302615.1 Holocentrus rufus
TTAAATAAAGTCATTGCCCAAGCTGGATCAACCATGCTGAATTGCAAGCCTATGAATTAAATATTTTTTAGGAAGATTTCAAAATTAGTACGCTACCTTTCTATGCTTTGCGTTGCATGCTTTGGGAGACAATTCTCTATACGCTCTATTATCAACAGACTAATTTTATTAAAACATTCAGTTGATCTTCTCGGTTAAGTAGCCTAAAATCACCGTTTACCATTCTAATAATCACGCTGTGGAAAACAACTTAATGTCGAAATAAGGACTATACCTATGAGAAATTTCCAGGCCTATTGATGAAAATAATAACAATAAAGCCTGACATTACCTGAATCATTACTCCTAGGCCTATTAGATCATAAAGCACATGATATTAAAAAGAAAACAACTTACCAGAAGTTTATGGTGATCCCACTCGAAAAGCCTAGCAATTAAACTGCGCAGAGCACTTGCCTGTTTATTATCTAACATACCAGGAGAGTGACCTTCCATACAAATCGACCAAGTTCAGAATTTGATAACAGCATTTGGAAGTGATTGACTTTTCGGAGAAAAAAATATAAATATTAAGTAAGGAGAAAAAAGTCTTTGCTTGCTATTCAGAGAAGTGTGAGCTTTGCTGAGAGAAACTGAGGAGATGAAACGTTGTGCTGGCTGAAGGGAGGCGGTAGCCGCGATTTGGGCGCACATAAGCGGGAAACCTGCAGCTCAACACAGGGTTGATTAAGGCGAATTTTTCAGGCAGTAAAACGGATCTATGACTAGTTTGGCGTTGTTGATGAAACATAACTTTCACAGTTGGGCGACTATAAAAGAAAATTTAAAATGTTACCTTCAAAAGAAAACTTTATATGAACGGGCATAATATAAAGCAGACAAAAAGGATATTTCGATATAGGGCTATTGAAAAACACGAGTTACATGATTTTTTAATTGGGCTATATTATAAAAGCAAAAACCTATCAATTGTTTCCGTTGCGTTGATGTTGTAACACACATATAAATATAATGATACACACTGAACTACATTTCCCAGAAGGAGTTTCGCTGTGGGCAGATGGTGATTGGACGGCGCCATTCAGTCATCTGTTCATATAAACAACCAGCAACAGTCTGAGAACTGATAACAGGAGAGAAACATGTGAATACAGAAAGTTTCCTAAACTGTTGGATTCCTCACGTATTTCCTCTAACAGCAGAACCCAACATAATTTAAGTGTAAGTTGTAACGTTCGCTGTGTGGTGAAGTTTACCAGCATTAGTTAGGCTACCTGTTCGCGAACCAGCTAGCCAAGGTTCTGTTACCTGCTAGCGCTGGCTAGCTTGAATGAATTGAATGACCACTGACGCTGTTACCGTTGCTATGTTAGCTCGTAGATTTGACCTGTACAGGTACTAGCTTATCTTTTCGATCTAAAATACACTAATAGCTAGATTAAAATCGCAGCCAGGTTGTCATTCATGTGCCAGATTGTTCTGCATTAAAGTGGTTTGTCGCGTAGTTACGTTAACTTTGTGTTAGCTAAGTTATATCTAGCCTAGTCTTTGTTGTGTAACGTTTGGTACAGTTAAACTAATTAACCGTTTTACTTTGTAGTCAAGTAGGTAAAGACTTCTTTCCCTACTACACTTCACCGTGTGTGGTTTGAGATGATAAAGTGTCTTGTAGCTTCTTAACTTAGCTGTACGCACAGTAGTAGTGCTGTATTGATGTATACATCCTACGTTCAGGTAAGTTACTTTTATTGAGATGTGTGTTTACTTAAATGCGTTTTAATTCCATAGTCTGTGCAGTAACGGGTGCCTGTTTATGAAAAGTAGTTTACAATAAACAGTCATTCTAGGACTTTCTCAAATATAACTGTTATTTGCTCTTTTGGTATGATCCAAAGACGCCGTTCAAACCCCGGAATAATAGCTAATAATTGATTAAAATTGGCAAAGTGGGTAAGTAATTGAGTCATTTTTGTGGGGACAAATAGCAGTCTTCACGACATATTTATGATTTTTGCTTTAGCTAATTGACAAGTTACAGTCCGCCTACTTGACAACAACTCATATTTTTCCATGAAGAAAGTAAAGCATATGTATGCACATGCTCATCTTTTTATATACTCTATTATATTAGACACGGTATATGGTAGCCGTTGGTCCAGTGAGTAGTGTATATTCCTTTGGCTTTTGGCGTCATCTTGTGTTCATACTTGTTAACTACACTACCTAAGGAGTGGGCTTTGCAGTTCAAACTACTGATCACAAAGTACTACATACTGCGTAGGAAATGTGACTGTTACCTGCAAACAGAACATGTTCACTTCTCTTACCTAGCTGAAGCTTTTGAAAACATTTTTTTTTTTTTTTTTGCCATGTTCACTCTTGGTTTAAAATTTCACTCTTACAGTGTGGTAACAATTGTGCACATCTTCCTCATCATAAGATGAATTTCTCAGAAGTCTTCAAGCAGTCCAACCAACTTTGCAAAGTTTCCCCTGATGGGAAATATTTGGTGAGTGTTTGAGTGTATCTTTGTGTTTGATACATCCAGATACTTCAGTGCGTTTTAATATGACCATTGTTTAAGTTGGCTTAGAGTGTCGCTCTTTCTGACTTGTTTTCTTTGACTGCACCCCTCAGGCTACCTGTGTGCAGTACAGGCTGGTGGTACGGGACATCAGCACCCTGCAGATCTTGCACCTCTACACCTGCCTGGACCAGATAGTCCACATGGAGTGGTCCTCTGACTCCCTCTTTATTCTCTGTGCTATGTACAAGAGAGGACTGGTACAGGTAGGAAACTGAGAACAGGACAGTAAAACTGGGAATGGGCTTGAGTGAGAACTGGGAGATGGACTTGCAAGAATTATTTAGATGGTTTCGTGTAGTCTAATTATTACCATCAAGCCATTATGTAACTTTTTTGAGATGGTAACATTGCCGGTTTAATATAAAGCCTATGTGACAGAGATATGAAACTAAACGTGCTTTATTTATGACTTAGAAATCAATCAAAACCAAAACTGTCTTATATACAAGCAGCCTACTTGAAATAGGTAAATAATTAAAGTTAATGAAAATATGAGAAGACAGGCTTTATAGAATGTATTTGCACTGCTGGTAAACATGAGCCAAAATGACTGATTCTGATAATAAACCAAATTTTGTGTTCAGAAAATTAGGAAGAATAATGTAATGAAAGGCACTTACACAGAAAAAAATATTTTTCTTTAAAAAAAAATGCAATTTCTGTCCTCATTGGTAGTGTTTCTAAAAAAAACCTCACATTCTTATCATAAATGCCACTTTAGGTCACTGCAACTCCTTCAGATATAACTTACATCTTAACTTCCTATTTTTACACAACTTCTCATAATGTCCCATTTTTACACATAGTTTTAGCTGTATATATATGATATTTTTGACTGTAAAGTGATTTGCAATTAACCTGTTATGTTAAAAGCACTTTGTAGATAAATTTGACTTTATAAATTTGACATGAGAAATTTTAGATTCATGATTTCATTTCATCATTTTGGTAAGTTTTTCTTCCACAGAATGAACCTCACAAGTCTTGAATTTCTTGGAGTATGAGTATGACAGTATGACAGATTACTTTTTTGACTATTATGTAAGTGTGGAAGCTTTGAGGAATTGACTACTTCTTCACCTGTACTTCTCCCTAAGATCAATGTAGAAAACGTGCCACAAATCTAATCTTCTGAACTATCTCTGGCTCAGTGCACAATAGTTGTTGGGTTATGTTTTAAGGCAGTGCCTCACAAATTTATTGAGTAACAATATAGCCCACACTCTACCAGAAAAGTTTATGTTATCTATACCAGGAAACTCACTGAGATTCTATACATGAGCTTTGGATTCAGTAGAATTCGTTAGTTTGATATCCATCTTCCAAAAAAAAGTTATATATTTAAACCTTTTTTTTCTGAGCATTGGCCTCCAAATAAAGTGATGCACTTCATTTGCTATGACCAGAGAATATTCCCTATTACATGCTCTGTTTATATCCCTTGGCTCATCTTTACCAAGTCTGTAAATAATTTTGGATGGCTCCAAAATGTCACAGTTCCTATTTAATAATCTGTTCATCTACAGAAAAAAAGGAATGTTGATTTTACAGTTGCAGGAACAACAGCTGCATACTTAAGTACCATCACAAAGTTTCACATGCAGTACAGCACAGTGCAAGCAGCTTACCTTTGAAGGGGTATCCAGCGCCAGTCTTTCATGGTCTCTGATGCTGCTCAGGTGTTGCTTACAGTTTATGGAGTACAAGTTGAGGAAGACACAAGGTGTATGTGGTGGGGGATGTGAGGGTGGGTATCAGTGGTTGTCCCTGTGTTACTCTATCTCTTTGTCTCTCTCTCTCTTTCTCCTCAGGTGTGGTCTCTCGAACAGCCTGACTGGCACTGTAAGATTGATGAGGGCTCAATAGGGCTAGTCTCCTCACGCTGGAGTCCGGACGGACGTCACATTCTCAACACCACTGAGTTCCATGTAAGTGTGAAGTCACTGTGTGTGTGAATGCGTGTGTGTGCGTGCGGACACGCCTGTGTTATGTGTATGTCTGTCTGGTGTCAACTGTTGCTGGCCCACAAGGAAGGGAGACCTGAAAATAGCCAGACACCAGAGCCCTCCTTGAACTGCCCCACACCCCTCCACACCCCCCACCTGCCACATGTATTCAACCGATTTCATAGCCTCCCCTCCCCGTTAGCGTCCTGTCATACATGAGTCTCAAGTACCTCCGGAACATGGGTTCAATGTGTATGTGCCCTTCCAACGCAGCTCTGGTATTTTCTTTGCGAGTCACTACCTGTCAGTGATGTCCTGTTGACAGGAATAATAACAATAACAATAATAATAATAATAATGATAACGATAGTAACAGAGTGTCTGCAAGTCCTTATAAAGCCATAGAATATCTTAATTCACTTTTACAAATATTAGATCTTAAACATCGTTAAATACTCCTGAATTTCAATTTATGAGGTCTTAACTTGAACAGAAACCTTTATCTAATTTCTTTTTTTCATCTCTTTGTTTTTGTCAAAATGAATCCAGTTCTTCTACATTAGAGTCAGCATTTCTGATGTTGCCTACCAAAGCTAAAACTGCCTTTATACTTACTTGTCATACTTATCAGTGAAGAGAAATCCTTCACAATCCTTGTGCTTATCTAGCCCAAAATCTCTGAAATAAAGTTATAGGTAGCTGATTAAAGTACCATCGGCTATATATAGTGCTTACCTTTATACTTGCCTTCAGCGCTTATTTGAATAATAAGAAGTAAAGAGAGCTTTTAAACTGGAGGAAGCAAGACTGTATATTATCAAAATGTGTTTTGATCAAATATTGCTCTCAGGCTTCTAGCAGAAGGCTTCATGTTAGCTAAGAAGCTTCAAAGGGAGTCTGCAGTTGATAAACAGATTTTGTAGGTAGTGTTTGACATGAGCTAAGCTGGCAGTATGGCTGGGTTTTATGTATATTGTCTGCATGGTGTAGGTATGGAAAGATATGTTGTGTTTGCAAATGATATGACGTAAAGGACATGTGCAAATAGTAAGGGACCTAGAAGTGAACCTAGGGGAACACTAGATGCAGGAGATGATGTTGTGTTTGGTTGTGCTACATGTTAGATTACGAAAATTTAAGTATTTTGTCTACAAGTATGATGAAGTAATCACTTGGTTTTGGTGGATGTGAATAGCTAAATTGTGAATAATTTGAAACACATCACAGCTGTGGAAATCTCGTTATTGCATCACATCTTTGAGGCACTTTGAACTGCACTAAACTGTATGAAAGGTGCTATACAAATAAACTTTAACTTTGACTTGACTTGACATCACATTAATGTATTTACAAAGAAAATCATGCTGCAATCTGTGCAATCTAAAAGGGCAGTCTACCCTGTAGTAAGATGGCTACAGATGTAAACTTTACAGCTCTTCACAGATAGTTTGCAAAACTCCCCCAAAATGGCCTGTGAACAAGGAATTAAGAGTCAGGAGACGTTAAAGACAGTTTATTATTGGCTTGAAGAGTCTGCAGAATGAAATGCAGAGTAATAAATAAATGATACAATGCAATACAATACAATGAATTTCTTTCCATGATTCAATTGGATTCTGTTGTTGCATATCCACCCTGTACCAAGCACATACCGAGGGGGCGAGAGGATACAGACAGTACCCACTGGGCCATGTGGAGTATGACTAGCGCACCATGTTATGGTGGGCTGCGCCTGTCATGGTGAACCTGACTCCAGGAATCATTTGACAGGTGTTGCAGCCAAGCACACAACTGTGTCTGGTCTGGAGAAGGGTGCAGGGAGTGCAAGCGTCTGTGGCATGTCTGCTTTGTGTCTGTCTGCATCTTCAAGAAAAAAAAAACAGGAATAGAATTGAGGCTCCTTCCCCAGGGAGGATTCTGTGTGCATATGACAGTATAGCTAATGATGACAAGGTCTCAGAAAGGAATGTAACTGGACTTCATGTTCTGTTATAATAAAACACAAGTCTGGCATTACGCTGAAAATGGTGCCACCAAGCACTGTAAATTTGTTTCAATGCAGCATGCTACTTGCTGTTTCTCATTCAGAAAATTGGTAACTTTAGTTGGTAAAGGGAGTGAAAAAAGCACACATCCAGCAAGTTGCTAACTACTACAGCACTAATGGTCTTGTCTTTATTATGTGACATTTACTGACTCCCAGTGTTTCATCTTAAGGCATCAGAGTGTAAACATAAAAAAACTGAGAACTGAAAACTTTGGTTGAAGCAGGGTGCATATTTAAGTATTTGATCATTTATGGCAGTACTAAAATTTGTCTAGGCCTAGCATTTGCGTACTTCAGATTTTATATGATGGAGTGCTTCTTCTGACTTTCTAGCTGCCAAGATTTCAGTACAACTGATCAGTAGTTGGCTGTAGAACAATTTGATCATATCATTCAGCTCTCAGGTCTGCATGTTGGTACTGGAAAGGAGCGTGTTTGTGGTTTGCTCAGCCAACTTGTTATGGCTATATCATTTTTCACTGTGAAGGCTTTATCCAAATGAATGAGTCTTGATGGGGTTTTTTAAGGCCCAATGATTCAGGCTTTGCATGCTAGTGTGTGTCACAGTCACATGTTCTTCTCACCCATGAACAGCCAATTACTGTCCCTGAAATGAATAAACTTACCATAGACAAGGACGAGGTTTGGGTACCGTTGAGTGCTCCTTGTTAATGAGTATCTCTTCCCAATTAACTTTGCGAAACAAATTTAACAGAAGCTACGTAGGCTATGCCTAACACCTTGCCAAGGGGCCCACTGACCTTACCTTCACCCCAGCCCAAGATTTCATTAAGGCTGTGCCAGACGGGTGTTCGTGTCAAGCTTAAATTACAGCCCCACTCATAAACAGTCTGCTATATTAACTTGTTTAGGGACAGCTGCCTGTGGTGTGGACCGTGCCCGTTATGTTTGTGTGTGTGTGTCTGTCTACGTGTGAGCATATCTCTGGCTGGCTGTGTGTGTGTTTCTGTGTGGCTGTTAAAGTGTTTTCCTCTTAACCAAGAACAAAATATCCTAAGACCATTTTGATACAGACGTATTCAGTAATTTGTCAGCCCACAGCTGACATTACTACATTAGGGGAGGGATTTACATCAGTCTGTAGTGCTAGCAGGAGTTACAGTAGCAGCAAGACAACGAAGGAAGGCACATGTACAGTACAGTCTAGCCTCAGTTCCAGCCACCTAGACATGTTCCTGAGCTGTTCCTCAAAAAGACTTTATTAATGACACCATGGAAGTACCCTGTCTTTGTTGGAGGACGCACGAAAAAGACAGCTGTTCTTAAATTTGGGATGGTGCCATACTGCAGTTTTAATAGAAAGGCACATTGCTGAAACCTAGCCTATGTATTGTGAGACCTCACCCATGTCACTTCTTAGTTGAATTCCCATCGTTTATCTTAGAACGTCACAAAATACCTCCCACACATCCACACTAATCCACCTTTACCAGCTGAGTGGTAATAAACTAAACGTGGAAAAATTCGAGCCAAGGACAGCGTTGAGCCTGACTTCGCTAATGGTTTTTACATTGTTGGGATCAGGTTAGCAAATAGCATGCATGGCCAGTGTGGCGGGAGCCGTGCTAACACGTAGCGTTGTTGGCAACAGCACTAAGAGACTAAACTGCCTACGTAAGCAGCTGCTGTACGGCAACATGGGACAATAGCTCACCCATACCTATGTCTGGGCTGCAAGAGGTTATAGATCCTTGGTAGAATCATGAGGCTGTAACAGGAGAAATGGGCTATATTGGTTTGAGATAGCTTCCTATGTGGAATGCCTACAGTCTAATCCTCTGCTGACAGATAGGCCTATATGGCATTGCATACACTCGCCCACTGTCAAGCTCACGCCTACGAGTGCAACAAGAATGGCTGAGATAGCTTTTATTCCAGGTTGCTGTCAGTGACTCTTACAGTATTTATCATATGTTGCCCACAGCTTCTCCTTTGGGAGTGTTTTCTCATTCTGTGGTTTCTTGATGTGAACACTAGCCCATAAATGTGTAATATATGTGCTGGCAGAAGTTAGCCGCAGTTGTCTCGCCTGGTCATGTCCTATGAAAGTCTTCCTGGCTTTTAAATCAAGAAAAGCTAATTTGTGTTGTCCTTAATCACAGCATAAGAGCTATACAAAGCCCACATGATGAAACGGTAAATTGGAAAAAATGCCTGCCATCCTTAAATCCTCAATGAGAACAAGAAAATAATTCCTATGTCAACTCATTAGAAAAAAAAGAAGAAACATGGGTAAGGGCCAAATCGGTAGGGATCTTTGTGCCTCTGGTGATAAAAAATAATACTAAAAGAAAGATTTATTTGTCAGTAAATATATAGCAGCCAACAGTGAGCCCCATTCGACACGTCAGTTCCCCAGTACAGACATGAAGTTAAACGTTTCTGATTGATAAACAGCAGCTGTTGCAGTGGAGTTCTGCCTTTTCACACTACCCTCCAGTCCCAGGCACCCATCATCAGAGCTGCTGCTCACCTTTGGTGAGGATACTTCATCCAAAGTGTAGATTTACCAACTTCAGATCCCATTGCACACTGTTCCACATGGAGAAACATTTCCCACCTATTTTCCTCACGCTGCCCTCCCTCCACCCAGTTTAAGGTTACACGGCCTTTCGGGTTTTGATCTCCCCCTCTTAGATGCCTTGAACCCCATGTGGTGGGTTCAAGGCATCTAAGAAGTGTTTGTATTTGTTTTTGAGCCATGTTGACCATGGTTGCCATGGCACTATGTCTGGGGGGATGTCCAGAAAGTGTGCAGTGAGGTGTTATTACAGGGCCTACACAGCTGGATGTCCGGACCCAACGGGAGGGTAGACACTTCAGCCCAGATAAGGGATAGACACTGGCCTAGTTCAAATGTCTGTCTGGACACGAAGATGAAGGATTTCTGAGTTTAGCAGTCTAAGCTTTGTTCACTCCAACATCCAAAACTTTGGACTGTCTTGAACTTTGCTGAACAAAACAATTTTTTGAAAAGTCTTTTGAGAGCATGCAGAGGCGCTGACCACTGTCCTCCTTACCCTTCGAGACCACACATTGCTCAAAGTGTCCATAAATTCCAGTCTAGTGTTCAAGGCATATATTTGTAATTTCTCTCTAGGAGACTCTGCATGTGCTTCAGTATGGAGGCCATGTATGTAACGTTCTTGGCTGGCATACAGAACAAGTTTAGCTCAGTATTTTCACAGCTTTAATATTCACAGCATGATAAGACAGGGTTGTGGAGAGAGCTGCATACACACACATTAAATTGGCTTACTAAGCTGTAAAAGAAGATTTGAGGGCCATGTATTTAACACCTTTAACAGTGCAGTGGTGGGCTTATATATCCATGCTATTTGTATTGCTTGTAATGGCTACTGTCTTTGGTTGTGTTTAAGAGGAGAGGTGAACGAGACAAAGCAATGCAGAAATTTGTGTTGTAAATAATAATCTGTGTTGTAAATACTAAAATATTTTTTCTTAATGCTGCACAACCATGCGACATGTTCAGTATGGCTTTGGCTTCTAGAAGCTTCACATAGATGGCAGTATAATACTGCCATCTATTTGATTTTTCTCTGCCGTATGGACATTTAAAATCAATTTATTGTTGGATCAAAACAGACTAGCTGTTGCTAGGCAGCCACAGTTGTTATAATAAAAGAATAAAATAATCAAATATTAGTATGGTTTCTAATTCCACAACTAACCCTACTCGCCCTCTGTCATCTTTATCTTAACTTTGGAGAGACACCTTTATTACAAAGGACCACAGGTAATTATGCATAATTGCTATTAGCATCTGTTTTTGTTCTAAGCAAACAAGAAAAACTCTTGGACACTGTCTCTAAACAGTGGGATAGCAACTGGTTTCTCTGTTTACATCCAACTGATCAGCCAGTGGTACACACCACAAATGCTGTAACAGTGTCCCAAGGACTGGCATGTGCTCCTTGTTCCTTGAAGAGCCAGATGCCATACTTTTTAGACCCTGGATGGTAATATGCTGGACTTTTGGCTCGATGCCATACACTGTTGAGCCTTGTTCAAGTGAGACCAGTAGGCACTTGAGTGACTGCTGTCCAAATCAAGCATTAACACTTGTGGTGTCTTTGTTATGCTGCTTTGTGGGCTGATAGGCATTCTTTGGTGCTGCCTCTCATGTGTGAGACAGTGTTTGGCCAAACAACTCGCTGTTAATTTGTCACACTTGTGGCAAATATGTGAGACTGTTGTGGGCTACTCTTATCATTTCCTCTTGGCCACTACGTTTTCTGGCCGTCCCTAGTTCCTCCTCTGTGTCAAGATATAACCTAGGATATATTAAATTTAATATGTACTTAAGCTCTAATTTAAAACAGCAAAATGTTAAAGAATCTTCTTGGTGACTTATGTAAAAGCCCTAGACATTTATTGGCTCATCATTGAGGCTTCCATTCTCTTCGGAAGTACAATGATATATACAAGGCTCTCCATACTCAGAGCCCTACTACTAATAATTGAATTCAATGGTGAATGGATTCCATGCCTCATCCCTCTATAGTTCATCATAGATCTCTTCAAAGACTTTGGACACTCTCTCCTCAGTCAGGAGCATTGTTCAGAGTTGGATCACACCATTCTGTGCTTTAGTCTGCATCTGACCAGGTAATGGACGAATATTTAGGCTTTGAGCAGCACACAGAGGTCTCATTAGGGCAGTGGCTTGGCTGACTGAGGACTTATTAATAGGCTACTGTTGGCACCCAGTCTCCATATTCTACACTCATCACAGCCTCAATCAAGATCTTCACAGAGATGACTAGTGGTAAAATAGCTCTAATGTCAATAAAGAGGGTGCCTGGTCCAAGTGGCCACACAGTTGTTCCAAGGCTATCTCGGTGGCGTGCAAAACAATATAGGCATCAAAAGCCAGCCCCAGATCAAAGATGCCTCTTTTACATATGGCTTTAATGTGTATTTATGCTCCCTCCACTGCCTGTCAGTACTGTTTGTGTATCATACTTTCACTGAGATATGAGCTATCCGTTTCTTTCTTCTCTGGTCTCTTGACAGCTGAGAGTCACTGTCTGGTCCCTGTGCACCAAGGCTGTGTCTTACATCAAGTATCCCAAGGCATGCCAGAAGGGTGAGTATGAGGATTATATTTTTTTTTATTTATTTGCATGTGGCTTATGAGTGTTTATGTATTGCCTGGAGTACCTGAGGACAGGGCCACTGGTCTGAGTGCTGCAGCATGCCCATGAATCACATATCGTCCTTTACCTTATGGAATGACCCTGGGTATCTGGCCAAACTATGGTGCTCTCCGCTGACAGCTGTGCCTCTTCAGTAAATGGGGCATGCTCTTCATAACAGGCCTGTCAGCGACTTTGGAAAATGATTGTCTCTGGCTCTCCTGCTTTTTCAGATGCACTACCATGCCCCTGTGTGACCCACGTATCCTCATAACTGTCATATAAATAATATGGCCACAGTAGTCACATACCACTGAACTGATGCGGCCAAAAGGGCGATCTCCTTTTTTCTTGCCAATAAGAATTTGGTAGTAGCAGGATGAGGCTGTTGGATGTATAAACTTAAATGTTTTTGGTTATTGTAGTGCCATTTATGACATATTTTACCTGCTGCTTAAAGGGTTGGAGCTATGCAATGTAAAGGTATAGGGTTTTGGGGCACTCTGATAAACAAAAATATTACTGGTAATCTTTTAAGTGGCTGGTTTGGAAACTCAGCTGCCACAGTGTCACTCCACTGAAAAAATGTCTCATATTTGTTATTAACCACACCTGGTTGTTGCCCATAAAAAGTCTTCTCTCCCAACATCTTTCACCCACAGGCATAGATTTCAGCAGAGATGGCTGCTACATGGCCTTGGCTGAACGTCGTGACTGCAAAGACTATGTCAGTGTATTTGTGTGTGACGACTGGCATTTGCTCAGGGTGAGTAGGAGAAAAGGATTTTGCATGGATTGTAGCAGGATACAAAGTTTAGTAATCTGTGATTTTTTTTGGACTCCTGAAACTGTCATCTTTTATTTACTGTTTTAAACAAAAATGATCTACATAACTGTATTGTAACTGTGACAGTAACTGGGATAATTTCTGGAGAGAAAGGCATATTTTCTGATTCAGAACTACAAACACAACCATATATTATCATATTTTTTTTTTTTTTCTGTCAATCTTAATGACATCACAGATTATGGACTATTCTGGGCTGTGGGCATAATTTATGTAAATAAATGTATGCCTGTGTTATGATGAAAATGTATATTGTATATAGTGTAAATCTTTATAGATATGTTAAATGAGCTTATGTGAGGTCATTTTCACGTTGCTGCAGCATTTCGAGACAGAAACACAGGACTTGGCAGGGTTGGAGTGGTCTCCCAATGGCTGTGTATTGGCGGTATGGGATAGCTGCCTGGAGGTGAGTCATTTAGCTTATAAGAGTATTTGCTAAATGCCTTAAAATGTAAATTACATGTAAATTCCATTACATTTAAAATAGTTTTTAGATTGCCTGAACAGCAAGGACAAATATTTCATCCTGATCCCTGATGTAACTGTCCAATTTCCCTAGAGAGGAAATAACCAGGATACATAAATAGTACTGTCAGCTCATTGGCATGCTCCATCTCCACAGTACAAGGTGTTGCTGTATTCTTTGGATGGCCGACTGTTATCTACCTACAGTGCATATGAGTGGTCACTGGGTATCAAGTCTCTGACCTGGAGCCCCAGCAGCCAGTTTCTGGCCATTGGCAGCTATGATGAAAAAGTAAGGACAAGAAAAATGAAAAATCATTGCTGATTCAGTGCTTTGACATTGACAAATAACATACTGAATTTAAGATTATGCTCATCACAATCACCTTTTAGTAAACACAAATTACAAATGATCTTTTAATGTAAAGACAGTCGCCTTAAACATGGATTCACATTTTTGCAATAAAAAAATATAAATGGAAAGTTTCTTAGGTGGATTTGGATGTGGTTTATGAGTCGTGTGTAATTCATGTCACTGTTGATAACTGACACTTTATTGTCATGCCGCCTGTCAGGTGCGCATCCTAAATCACATCACCTGGAAGAAGATCACAGAGTTTGAACACCCAGCCACCATCAACAACCCAAAAGCTGTGAGTATTTCCCAGATATGTGATCTATGTTCATATTCATCGATAGGCCAATCAGCACGGTCATTTAATGTTATCATTTACCAAGTGCTTTCACATTTCTTGAAGTTGTGGGGTGAAAAAAAAAAAGATTTACTGTTGTTTGTGTTTTTTAGGTGGTGTATAAGGAAGTGGAGAGAAAGCCAGTTGTTGCCAATGATGACTTGTCATTCCAAAACATCTCGCTGGGCAGCACTCTCTTCAACACGCAGAGCAAATGTAGGTCAACTTTAAAAGATCTTTGGAGCTGTTTGGTGCATACATATCCTGTACCAGTGTCCAGTTTGGATCCACCAGTCTCATCTGTTACACACATGCATTTTTTGATAGGAATCCGCAGAAATGAGGTCTTTTGTTCAGTATAGTTAATCGATTTTGGCTGTTGTTAATGTAGTTTCCATTGGTAAAGGAATGTGTTGTAAATGCAATATTTGACTAAAAGGTATGAGGTAAAAAAAAGAATAAAGAGCTTTGTTTCATTCAATTCTGTCCTCCACTGTTGTGGCCCATTTCAGATGAGATCTGTCCACCACCAGTCCAGTTCCCGCTTGTCAAACCAGACCCAGACCGAGCCAACCCTAAGATCGGCATCTCCACTTTAGCCTTCAGCTCAGACAGTCGCTATCTGGCCACCAAGAACGGTACGACTTCCTGAAGGCTGATGACTCTGTGGTGAAACTGATAAACAATCATTCACTATATTTTATCACCCTCCACCTTTTTTGCTGATGTCATACAGTGGAGTCCTAGAAAGGAGAAGTACCTATTGACAGTTATAATTTTGCTGCAAAAATGCAATATTAAATAGCATTTCAAGAGTGGAAATAATAAAAACGAGAGTTACACCACACTAGCTTTCACATCGTTCATGTCATGTTCCTTAGAAAACAAGAAAACACGGTGAAAAACAATCAACTTTAGAGGACAGTCATGGTTATTTCTAGATCTCATTTCTCAACATAACAATTTGGGAGATGATGCAATGCACAGGACAGGAGCACCTCTTCGTTTTTATCATGTATGATCATACCTAAGTAGTACATCCCTTTTACAAATGATATAAGGATAACTTAAAGTGAAAGAAGATAAAGCTTCATGAAATGCAAGTGCCCTTTAATAATGCTAAATGGCTCTTGACATCCTTGAGAGGTGCCACATTACCACTTTTTGATCTTTGGGATTTAAAACTCTAGCTGATGCCTTCAGTAGTCTGAGAGTGGCTGATTGTCATTCTGTGTTTCCCCCACTGTAGACAGTGTAGCCAATGTTGTGTGGCTGTGGGACATGCAGAGGATGAGCCTGGAGGCTGTGCTGGAGCAGACGTCGGCCGTGCGCTGCTTCCAGTGGGACCCCCGACGCCCCCGGCTGGCACTGTGCACAGGCAACACCAAGCTCTACCTCTGGTCCCCTGCAGGCTGCGTCTCTGTCCAGGTCCCCACTGAAGGTAACAAGCTTTGGTGCTCTATTTGGAAATGCGAATCCATCATGCAACAGAAAGCTCCATCATTAGGTTCCCAGGTTTAAGAGAAAATCATCCAGCTGTTTTTCTTTTTTTTTTTTTTTTTTTTTTTTTTAATCTAAAAGAATCACCTTGTTTTTAATGCCCGCATGTGTGTATGTGTTGTCATCCTCATTGCTTCTCTCTCTCCTGCCAGGTGGTTTCCAGGTCCAGTCTGTTAGCTGGCACTGCAGTGGAGACTCCCTGATCCTGCTTGGAAAGGAGCAGCTGTGCTTGTGCTACATGGACACTGACCAGGAGGACAAGTAACACTCACAAAAACACAGCTCATGAAACAGTTGGATTGCACTTCTGTCTACCAAGCCACATTTCCATGCCTAGCTGACCAGGATTGTGTTAAGCTGATGACCAAAAAAAAAAAAAAAAAACCCCATTGAAGGACTCCTTTGACAAATCACCTCAGTCACTCTTACTCACCGACTGTTGCTTCCTGTGACCATCCAGTAGCAGCTACTGAAGTTCATTCACAAAGGGATAAATACTGTCTTCTTGAGGGCTAAAGACACACTCTCATCACTCTCTGTTTCCATGTGTTTACCTGTGGCAACACACCACACTGTGCTTTTACAAGGTCTCTAGAGTAGCTTTCTTTTCTTGCCGAATTAAACAAATAAAATTAAATAAAAAAAAAAATATATGGGGAGAGATGGGGGTACTCCTGGCTAGACTTGACATTCCTCCTTTGAGACTCATTTGGAGAAATATCACTCACAGACTTATTTTAATTTTCAGTGAGTACGTACTGAAGCACTAATTTCAAAAACTGTGTAAAATTAGAAGTTTACATTGTTTTATAGATTTCACCTTAGCTTGTTTTGAAACATTTTGTATGTAGTTTACCATGAAATACTGAAATTATTTTTGAATAAACTTTGTTATAAATAATGCAGCTTAAGGCCAGTTACTGTTTAAGTATTTTAAACAGCAGTTGGATTGGATTGAGAATGACAGTATGTTCACACTAAGGCCAAAGCTCCGCCACAATGTTGACTGAGACCAAGAACAGAATCAGGACTGGGAACTCTAAAACCTTTTGGTATTTCAGAATTAGACTGAGAAACTAGACAGCTATTGACTGTAAAGCTACTTGTCTGACAAAACTTTTTATATTGCATATCCCTTTATGGGTCCATGAACAGTCAGTTACCAGTAGTGACCTTCTTTTTTCCTTGAAGTTTTATCATTTTGTCATAACTGTTGAGCACTAGTTTTCTCCTTCTCTTTGACTCACACACACACTCAAACTTGGTAACTTATAACATATGAAATGTTCACTATCTTCAACCTGAAGTCATCGGCTGAAAATTTCAAACAGCATCTAGAGATTTGCTAGTCTAGACTCATATCTGGTAGCTGTGGTGAGCGTAAACCCCAACATTTCTGTTTTCACAACGTTCAGTCAGAAAAAACAGACAGGAAAAAAAATTTGCAATTTCTTGCCAAAAGAGATCCCTCTGTCCCTTGAAATAAAAATTGTGATCTTGGGAGCTGTCCAACGCAGACACCATTTTCTGAATTTATTATTCCAATCTACAGTCAGTCCAAAAATGCATATTTCCATCCAGATTTCATGGATCCACCTCCTCTTTTGCTTGCAGGCTTTTAACTGATATTGCACACTTTTCCGCTTTTCTGCGAGTTCTCTTTCTTTCCTTTTCACAATTAGTATGTTCAAAATTTGGCTGTATGTCAGTAGTATTGTAATTATATATTGAATAGCAATTAATTTTACAAATTCAGCTAGTGTGCTGGAGTATAAAATATTCTGGCAATATGAAATATTGATTTAAGGGAGTGAATGTGTAGCTCATTGTCCTGCTCCATGTATGTGTGTGTGAGTGGCGAGCCCGGCCCTTTTGTCCCTCTTCACAAAACTTGAATCTTTTTTTATTTTGGCTTTACTCAGTGGAAACAAGGACATCAGGCAGATTTGTGAATATGTATTTTTAAAGCAATATACAGTTCTTAAGGTCAGTGAGCCACAGTAAGATTATCTATACATTGAAAAGGCTTCATTGTTACAGGTAGGATTTAATAGCCATCAACAGCTATTATGACAGTAATCACTGAAAAAGCCATTGTGAAATCCAAACAACACATTAACAGCTAGAAGTAACCAATTTATTGGGACCATCTCTGTTGGCCTTAAGGCATTATCTGGCTTTGTACTGTCCCATTTGTAGAAGTAGGATTGTTCATACAGACAGCCAATCTGCAGCAGATTCACTTTGTTGCGATGCTTGACAGTAAAAACACAATGTAAACGCACTCCTTAACAAAGACCAGAGCTGACGCCCTGACAACACCATGGTTATTCCTCACTGTGGTTACTGTGCTACAAATATTTAGAACAAAAAGCCTTAACATTTAACAGTGGATTTAGCTCTTTAAGAATCCATACTTGATAAATGGCAAAGGGAAATTCATTTTCTAGAAACATTTAGAAGTTAACTGAGTCACAATAACAGCAGATAAATAAAAACTATTTAATATGTACAAATCCAAAATGGTGTATTCCTTTCAAAAAGGACTGTCATGCAAACTCAACGTGCAGGAGACATGCACAACAAGTTAAGACCAGAAAAAGGCATTTGGGGACACAAGTATTCATTGGCATTTGTTGAGCATGATTATATGGCCTGTTACCTTTGGTAGCACAATGGTGTAGGAGTGGAGTAGGAAAGGGTTACAGTCTAAAGAGAAGTGACCTAAATCTTGTACACCAGATGCAAATGAGGTTAATGGACTAATGCAAAATCTTAATTTTGAAAACTGTTGATCAGTTTCAATGTTTCTGAAAACAATGTTGCATTTTTAGTCGAGAAACAATGCGTTGTCGTACTGTTTTTACAAATGTATGCCTAAAATGAGCACAAGTTGCAGGGTCTTTAAGGCAACTTAAAACCAAACAGAAGCATAGAATACAAGGCCAAATTGCATAACACAACACTGTAACTCACATCTATGATCAAGAACATTTTAGCTATTGTAGCTAATTCATCTCTGTTAAGTGGTAGCTCCCTCGTCTCTTAGCAATGACATGGTTTAGGCAAATGGCACAAAAAGCAAGCGTGAAGTGCAAAAAGTTGCCTAAGAGGAGAAAGTCATAACTTGTATCTTATAGTAACACATCATAAGGCTCATTTCCATAGAAAAAGTTTCACCGACACTCAAGGTGTATGCCATCTGTTACCGAAGCAACAGATCTGAGCCCATAGTGATACACCTTCTCAGAATAGCGATGTGGATCCCAGTTTTAGTGAGTTTAATTTTTGAAGTTGAAACTGCAGCACATTACTTACCAGTTCTATATTATTCATCCCCCTCTTCTGGCAGTAAAAGAAATGTTGCTTGAAAAGTGTTTCCAATCTTCACATGCAAAAAAAAAAAGCCTCAGAAGACATAAAACTAGGAGTCGCGGAATCGTCAGACAAGGTAATTAGTCATGTTATAATTTCAATTATACAATTTCAGTAGAAACTGTCAAATGTAGTTGTTGTACAACGCATCACTAAAGGTCAGCTGTGCACCAGCGCGGGAACGTCACCACAGAAACCAGCTTTGTAATGTCTGCTATAATGCAGAATGCAGGGGGTTTTCTCTGTGGCTGATAATCAACATTGTGTAAACTCGTTTGGCATCATACTGAATATCAAGAAGGTTTATATATATGCAAAAGTTCCGTACTGTAGCTTTAATTGTGATAATCATGCAACCTGACCACTAAATGTACATCATGACCCGCTATTCCACTGCAAGAAGCTACACTATGGCACCTGGGCTCTGGCTAATGCAATTGTTTAATTTCAAACCATATTAATGTATAAAACTGCAGGACAGGCTGACGCTACTCTGTGACAGCACTTCCCCTACCTCTGGGTGTCTTTTTTTTCTGTGAAAAGAAGCCCAAATAAAGCGCTCTCTACAACCTGAAATAATGACCCTGATGTTAGCATCCCTCTAACAAAACGTAAAGGTCACATTAGTTTGGACGGTCAACCACTGACTCAGTGGTCACCCAAGCAGCATGAGACAACAAGAAGCTCAGCCTAGATAAAGCATAGGGAGGGGATGAACTGATGCATGCGCTGTACACATGGAAATTAAACAGTATTCCCCAACACGCATACTGTCTTTACTCACCGACTTAATTCACATTGACATACACACCTGAGAGCCCACGCAAGTATGGCAGATTTATGAACAGCTCTTTGTAGGAGGGCAGGAGGGGTATAAACAAATATGAGCGGACAGTCCATGCAGTGCTGCACAACATGTACCTAGGCTGGCCAGCTGAATGTGACACCAACTTAGGGAGGTGCGGACATCCGATGAGCTTGACTTACACACACAGACTGACTGCGCATTACACTGTAGCGGAGAGACTGCTTCCCTCAAAGAGCACAGTGTAACACACACACACTGGGTGAAACTCTGGTGTAATTTGGAGGAGCTGCGGGTTTTAGAAGCCGATTTTTCCTCGGGTCATGGAATAGCCCAACTTGGCCTCGTTATTGATGAAGGACATGATGCCCAGGTAGGTCTCGATGAGCAGGGGTCTCTCCAGGATCAGAACGCCGTTAGCCCGCCCAGGGATAGGGTGCTCCTTGTGGGCCTTCTTCACTGCCTGCACCAGCTGGGTCCGGAAGTTTTCCAACTTGAAAGTGAAAAAAAAGGATGAGAGCATGATAAATGGGAATGTCAGCGACAACCATGATTGAGATTTTACACCCAAATGATAATCAGGTAAGATGTCATCAATGTCATTGAAATACAGTACTGCTGTTAGCTCTGGGCTCTGGAAAATGTACCCATTCTGCCAGAAAATCACCCCAGTTACTATTATGTAAACAATAAAACTTTTAAAAGTTTATTATTATCAATGGAACAGCTACAAGAACTGTGGCAGAAATAGTTTGTCTTGCCTTTCTTGTTTTTTTACAGCATACTCACTGCATACTTGTTTTAACTGCATACAAATCTTGACTAGACTGTTCAAGATTATAGGGATAACTTGCATTCTCTTTTAGGCTGCTTTTTGTTTCTTTAAGCCAGCAATTGCTGCATTGTTTTCAGCTGAACTATGACCGCTAGGCCCAATTCCCACTGAAGGCTTTTTGTGTGCAAGTGAACTGCTGCACCAGCGGTCACCATTGTTTGTGGGGGAAAAAAATGGCAGAAAGCCAATAACAATCTTTAAAGATCCACAAACTGAACTATATTCAAAATGCTTAACTTGGCTGTTTTGATTAAAGGGATCCTACCTGGCAGAGAGAGGCCACCTTCTCGTCAGCGCGGGCCATCGGATGCTCTGTGAAGGTGGCGTAGGGCATATCTGTGGACCAGGGGTTCCACCGGTTGAAGAACGAGGCCCGTGGACGTTTGTCCCACTGGACTCGAATCCCATAGCCTTCCCTCCTGTAAGAAAATACGACTTGAAAACCATGCCATTGTCAAGGAGAAAACTGAGCCAGCAGTGTACTAGAAATGCAATAGTCCAACTCATTTCTAAAACAGGATTCACATAATATTCTCATGATTGTAGCTGTTGCAGTTTACATTTATAAACACCAACAAGTCAGTGGAAAACTTAGGGTCTAGAAAAGCAAGACTCTAATCATTGTCATCAAGCTGTTCCGCTGGTAGATTTTTATTTTGAAAAGTAAGGGACTCGCTATATTCAGGAGTTGTACGAGTTTTTTCTTTTCATTGTAAGGTATTTACCATAAAATGAGTCCTTATATCCATGTAAAGGAACTCTGACTGTTATGATTGTGTTTTGTATTTACTGCCAGTGTCAGGCTTGCTAAGTTATACATGTATCTTAAAAGTGAATAAAACACTTATTAAAAGGGACGTATACAGACTTATTTTTGTGTAGTTGATTTTTATTATCCTTTGCGCTTTCTAATTTATCCCCTGATTCTGTATTTTACTTTTTTTCCAATGCCCTGTAAAGCATGTCATAAGCTCTGCTCTTAGGTCAGTGTTACCAAAATTTAGTTTATCATTACTAGCATTATAATTCTGCTTCAGTATGTGTCTACTGATAATATTATCGAGTGTACAGTAGCTGCAATATTTCAGAAAGTACCAACTCAAGTGTCGTGTGTGGATGCAAGCCTATTAACTACCTTATTACTACTGACAAACTTTAATTAGCAAGAAATGTAGTAGCTTACTTGTTCAGGGATTTGGGTGGGAACTCAAACTCGCCCACTGAGATGGTGTCTACAGCATTGAGAGAGATCCTGACCACCTGCTGACACAACAGGTTGATGAAGTCATACTTGCACACCAGCAGGGACCTACACACACAGCCAAAAGAAGGTCACAAGTCTAATCAATCAAAAGACAATGGAAGAATTAATACTATTATATTTTTCCAGGAACATATGAAATTTTGACGTACCTGTCAGTTATAAGCACAAGTCTCTCCTTCTCATTGTTCCAATGGTCAACCCTGGAAAAATCCCACATAAAAATCGCACATGGGCCACTTATTTCTTAAGCATAGTTTAAAAGTGACAAACTATGACTGTAGAGGACAAGTAGGCCAAGTATGACGATGCATTTACAAACATAATACTGTCGAGCTCTAATTATTATACTAGATGTACTATTGTCTTTTGCGCCCCCATCTGTTATTACAGTGCAACACGTAAACATTGACAAAACTGTTAATATTTAGGAGACAGCTCAAAACTGTGTCATCTCTAGAAATCTCCAGCTGAGGTGCCTATATGCACGCATCTTTATGGATTATACGTAGTGCAGTCGGCCCGTACACACATTAAAACTATTACCAACTATTCCCGTATGAATATACCACAGTCAGGCACTGCAGGCCTACTTACTCAGCCAGCAGCCAGACGCTGAGCACCTCTCCATCCTCTGAAGGCAGTGCCACTGTCCTGATGTCGCTCACGGCCTGCTCAATGGTACCTGGCTGAGTTCAACATCAGCAACATCAGCAACATCTCAGAGGATAGCACCTCATCCCTCCTTCTGATGCACTGCTGGGAGGAGGCTTTAATAACACCCTAGTCGCTTACTTTGGCCTAAGAAGTCATGCATAGTTTTTGTTTACCACCAGCAAACCAAAGCGCATCAGAACAGGATCAAGGATTGGATATTTAATCTGAAGAGGCAGGGTAGTTAAGGGGAAAACGGCCTGTTGGCGACGCAGCCTTGCATTGTAGTGGCTAACATTAACAGTTAATATTCTGGAGCAGACTTACCCTGAAGACGAAATAGTCTTTCACTTTCGCCTGCACTGTGGGGTTGTGTACGTGAAAAGGCGTCAGGGTTTGTAGCGGGGAGCAGCAGGCCACCGAGGCTCCGTATCCCAGGCTTCCTCCGGCCTCCGGCGGCGTGAAGGCAACCTCGACCCCCTCCTCGGTTTCTGCAGTGTGGAGGACCGCAGCCCCCGGACTCTCCGGCTCCACCGTGTCGTTCAGCTGAAGCATAGTGCACAAATGCTTTTCGAGGATCTTCCCGAGACCGTGAGCCCGATATTAGATTGCAAAATTTCCTTTCGAAGATGCAGATTCACCCATTGCGCACGAACGATGTTTTGATTGTGCGGACTACAAGGAAGTAGTGCCCTCTTGCTTCACTTCCCTCTTTCATTTCCTCCCTCTTAAAGGGACATCATGCTTTAACCTTCAGGATCATTACAGCCTTTGAGTATAGATCAAATTAATTAAGACATTATATAGGACAAACAAAGCCAAATGTTTTGCACAATAGCATCAAGATACACTTTTTAGGGCACCTCCAAATCTTATTTCTGAGGTTGGATCTGTGCTATTGTCACCTTAATAACCCTTTACTGAAACTGATAGCCTGCTTGAATACTTTCATTGGCCCCATCCTACTAAAACTTTGTGACTGTGACTTTTATGCATTCCAAAACATTCTGCAACCATTTCTTTTTTTTTTCTTTCAGTTAGGAGGGTTCCCAGATGTGGTATTCATAATTTATAAAGGTAGTCATATGTGATACATTTAAACAATAGACAATAATAGACCTAACATTGATGACAAAATTTCCCTTAAATCCAACTCTAATTTTAGAACGTAGTGATTGGTATTGATGAATAATGATTATTTATTTATATATGTTATTTATTTATTTTTATTGCTTCATACCTTTCAGACAATCACGTATTCCTTACTACTTACATTTTAAACCTGAGTACTTTAGACTGGGCTTAGAATGAAATACAAAGACTAGATTTCTTTCACTGAAAGTGTAGTCTGGTATGAGGGGTATACAGAAAATATGCAACTCCTAATTGGTATTAGGGCTTGCATCTGTGTTTTGCCAACAGGTGACAGTATTGTACCTCTCTACAATTTCAAAACTAGGCTGGGGAAAAGCAACACTAAAAGGAACAGATCAACAGCCTCAACAGATCATCAAGTAAAAAAAAAAAAAAAAAAGTAAAAATATCATAAATTACATTATAGGGCACTGAGATGGTGGTTGTGGACTGGACTTCGTCTATGGGCTGCCTGTTGAATAGGTCTGTCACATGGCGTTTGAGTCTTGATATAAGCTTTTTAAAACCTCCCTGCTACTTTTATGACAACCTGGTGGATGTTAGCAGAGACAGAGTTTTTCCCTTTACTAAACTAAGGACACAAGAGAAAGCCTCAGAAAATCACAACACTGTTCACTGCTTCTGATTCATTTCTGGCTTTTTGTGCTGAGGTGCTGTGACCAAAGTTTATTTCATGAAACGATTTCACAAATAAAACTTATTTGACTTGACTTCTGTAGATTTGGCAGTGGGTCCACTGCTCTCAATTTCACTCTGGCTTTGGCAGACAATATTTATTCAAAGGTACAACTGATTGGACTCTTCACACTCAAGCAAATCCATTCACCCAACATTCACTTTGTGATTCAGTAATGAGAAACGCATTAAGAAAGAGTTATCAGATGCCCCAACGTTGACACAGCAGTGTGTTTATTGTAGTCTACACACAATGTAAACTTTGAATATATATAAGTTGTCCATACGACTGTGAATATTCTTCATTGGGGTCCTGATAACTTGTTAGAACTCAACCCCTCTACCTGCCGTGTTGCATGTTTTCCATTAGGAGAAATTACATAACCTTTTCTGCTAATTCACCACTCCCATAGGCTTTAAGCATATGCTATGTGAAAACATTTTATATGCCAAAACCCACAAAAAACACCCATCACCACAAATGCAAAATAATTGAATACAATTGTATCCACACTTAGATAGCCTTGCATTGTCATACACCATATTGAATCCAGAAATGCAATTTACACTGCCAACAGCAGTTTGCAACAGTATTGAGTAATTTAGTGGGGACTTTCCCTTTAACATAATTGAGGTCTTGTCATCCTCACACTGTGAATAGCAAATGACCGCTGAAGGTGCTGTGTTGATTTATATTGTCAAAGATTTTTGAGTTTTCCCAGATACGCAGAAACACGACATCGTCGGCCTCGAGAAGCAGTGAGGCACCATTCGAGGAACTCCCAAAGCCCCAGTTTTGGTGTTCGTAGGCAATGCATATATGGTGTCCATTCTTGACAAGGACAGCACCGATGGGATGTGAAGCATGTGCGTGTGCACCTATGTAGAACTCAAAGTGATACACCCCTTTCACAGGTGCTTTGAAGAAACCTAGAAAGAAAAGCATATTTATTAAACACAAAATACTAAAAAGTTTTGAAGAATATGGGTTTGTCAGGTATGAATTTCAATTCAATTCCATTCAATTTTATTGTCATTAAAATATGTGCTGGCACGTATGTAAGCGAGAAGGACAGGAGTTTTCTGTCCTGTTTGTTATTATGCAGTTCAGTACTGTAATAAGTACCTGAGAGAGGGCTGTAGGCATTTCCAATGTTTGTGATGACACGCTTGAAGACCAAATTGGTGTGTTTGTTGTACGGTCCGAAGGTTGTGCTGCCAGAGGCCAGTAGAGAGGCTGAGAAAGCCACCTGTTTAACTGAGATGACACAAGCATACAACAAATATTAATGTCTCATATTAACTTTGATGGAGTTGTGACAGTATGTAATTTTATGGATTTATCACTGTCTATAAAATGTGCCAAAAAAAAAAAAATCAGTGGAAACAATGAAAAGTGAATATAAAAAGAAATAGGTCGTCATGTTTTGAGTTTTTCCTTTCAGTAATTTTGAATGACTATAAGAATGAAACTATCAAAATTGTCTTGGTTTTAGATTGTACTGTATTGAGAGAGATTAAAAATTAGTCTTATTACATAAGTTTGGTCTTTGCTGTGGGTAAAAAACATCAAAATGCTCTCTGAGTATGTTTTTATATACATGCTTGATCAGGATCAGTAAT
>OMLF01051395.1:0-10011 GCA_900302615.1 Holocentrus rufus
TATTATGAGTGGAATTTGACTTCAAAGTTTTTTAAAAGCCAATATTAATGCTCATATCTTTAGATAGAAGCTGCTGATGGATAAGTGTGGTAATGTTCAGTGTCTTTAAATTCAAAATATTGAGTGTTTAACTAGGGCTGAACGGTTTGGGAAAATAATTTAATTGCAATTTTTTGAGACCAGTATTGCGATTTCGATTTAGTATGCATTTCTTCTTTACATTCCTTTTCCTCTGTATTATTCACTGCTCTCACTAGCATGTCAGGTGAGGGTAAGGTAGCGCGTGTTCACTTGAAACCCTCCATGGCCAATAATCACAGCCTTTGCGATTTGAAAATTGCATTCTATTACATTGCGATGTAATCACAAATTCAATTCATCGTTCAGCCCTGTGTTTAACCCAGGACATTATTCTTTGCTGAGTGAAAAAGCCTTTGAAATAAACATGGGACAAAACTCAAAACAACCGGAATAATAATATGAAACATATTCCTGGATACTTGTGTGGAATGTGATCACAAAGCCACATTAGAATCAGTTCAGTTTAAAGGCTCAATATAAACAGCTAGTGCACAATTAATCAATATGTAATCAATCAAACTGTATCACATCCATCATATCAGACGTGGACGACACTGAGCTGGCCAGATCTGAAGTGTATTGTATTGTGCATTAATCCTTACATGGTGGTCTTTCTCCCAGGTGAGATTGCCCTCCTGATGAACCGGCCCCGCGCCGCCACCGTTGTCGCCCGTGGCCCCCTGAAGTGCGTCAAGCTGGACCGGCCGCGGTTCGAGCGAGTCCTGGGGCCCTGCTCAGACATTCTGAAAAGGAACATCCAGCAGTACAACAGCTTTGTTTCTCTCTCCGTCTGAGCGTCATCCGCTCTCCTTTGCCTCCCTATGTTCCCTCCTCCCCCCTTTCTTCTACCGCAGGGTCCGCAAATGCAAATCTGCTTTATTTTCCCATGTCTCTTCTCACTATGAGACATGTAACCGCACCCATGTGCCCACTCAATCACCTAAATACTTCTGTTACTTGTTTTTTATGTACGTATTCAGATTCTTTTTTGAGTTTTTCAAACATTTTCTTATTGATTTCTGGAAACAAAGAGTTTTTTTTTCCCTCTTTAATGTTCATTAGGGCCATGAAGGAAGTGTGGCGAGGACACACTGCTCAGAAACTGTGTTGCTACGACAGCAGAAGCTGTTGTCCGAGTACCAAATAGGTGTATGCATGCATACACAGCGTGAACATACAGCTGAATTTTCATGTTAGCATTTAAAGAAATGTATGTGTGGGTCTAACTGTGCATTCACACACATTGACACTGTGAGCAACTGGGTTGATTTGTCACTCTGTTCTGACCAGTTGTGGGTGCGGCCAGAAGCTCAGATTGCATTTTTGAGGGGAAAAACATATTTTTCACTGCTGTGGTTTTGGCTTTCATAAAGTTTTATCGTTTTGAAGGGTTAACACAGCCACCAAGTTCTAAATGGGCAGCATTGATCGAAAAACAAAACAGTAAATTGACTTAAGAGCTCGCCATTAATTCCAATGATGGCTTCAGTCACTCTCTAAGCAGTGTGTCATGGCGGAGTCTTTGAAATATAGAGAATTCAGAAGCTTTAACTGGTTGGAATGAGCTCCTTGACTATTTTGAACTTGCCAGATCCAACAAAATCCCACAGGCAGGGAAACGGGGAGGCACAGAAATCTGATAGGGTGCTGACAGCCTCTCTCTGACCAGATTGTCTCTTGTACAATCTTCGAATGATCCATAGATACGTCTGTAATTCAGCCCGTTAAATTTTGAGGAGAGGAAACTGTCATCGTCCACTGGGAAAACTCTCCGTACCCGAAGAGCATTCGACCAATCACGACAGTGTTCATGAAAATGTATTCCCCTCAGAAACAACCGAGACAGCGAGTTAGCATGGATGATACTCCGACAAAACCTGTGAAAGAATGAGTGAATGAGTTTTCCAAAGTTCCAAAAGAATTTAATGGAAAAGATGTTTTTGAATTTCCTTTTTTGCTCAGCAGATGGCTAGCTAGGCTTTGACTAATTTGGTTTCCAGCACAGGGGATATGGAAGTGAGAAAATGACTGGATATCCGCCTTATTGTGCTGCTCATTTTCAGCGATTCTCAAGTGCAGACTGTTCGGTGGAAGCATTTGGATATTGCAGGAGCCAACACATCTGGCTTGAGAGACGATATATTGGCTGAGTTTTTCTGGCCGCTGAGATTTGTAGGAAATGAACAGACTTCACCTGACTTGATCTTGTTGCTCGCAGTGTGGATGCACAGTGAGTTGTTTGCTGCCTTTGGGGAAGATTAGGTCATTTATTTGGTCCAGGGACCTTCAGTGCAGTTCACACTGACCGGTCAAAAGGTGTTGCAATAGCAATGTTTTTATTGCTGTGAGCGCTGATGTTCTCATGTAGTGAAATTTGTCAGGCAGACTTGATGTTTCAGACTGACACGCCAAAGGCTTATTTGTGTTTTCTGCTTTGCGATTTATTCTATTTGTCTAGTTTTTGTTTTGTTTTTTTCCCCCGGGGTATTTAGTAGAGACACTGTTCTTAAAGGGTTGCCTGGACATTTAGGTAAGTTTTTTTTTTTTAAAACCTTTTTTCACATGGTGTGAAAAAGTAGTGACCTTATGGTTAGCAGCATTTCTTAGTTAAAACAAATTACAAATACATTTTTTTTAGGGAAAGTGAAACTGCTTTTCACATGGTCACAATGTGCTGTTCTAGACTCAACTAAATATCCAATATTGCCCAAATGGCCAAGTGTCCCTTTAACCATGGTGATATCATGTGCTCTTTTATTGTTGTAGTTGCACATATACAGCTCTGCTATGAATCTATATATTAGGAGTAAATGACTATAACCATATTTTTTGCACAGTTTGTGATATATAAATCTATACAATTGAAGAAAAAAGTTTATATGCTAGTTTGTTTAGTGTGATGTCTGGTCCTGCCATTTCAAGGGAGCACAAGTCAAGACTTCAAAAAAACAAACAAACCAACCAACAAACAAAAAACGCTACCTCTTGGAAGATCAGACTGTCAGATAGTGGAGTAGAGCACTTAGTCCATCATTTATACACTGCCCATCAGAAAACATCATCCTGGGACGTTGTATTGTTTAAATTTCAACAGTTTGCTGTCACAAACAAGCCAGTGCCAAATATGAAGCCGATGTATTGACAGTTTTTAATTGGTTACACAGGGATGGAATTCTGCTGTCGGTGTGTATGTTCGTACGAGGTGGCAGATCATGTGAGATTGTGTTGTATTTGTGTGTCATAGTGTTTGCTCTGAATAAAAATCAGACACATTACCAACAGTGTCTAATGTTGAGGAGACTGAAAGGAATTGTAAGTTGAATTCACACATTCTCACACTCATTCTCAACAATGTGGGATTTCCACAGAGGATTTCCACTGAATGGCTTGTTGGAATAATGTTAAGATTATGGTTAGGTCAGTACACATCTTTGAAAATTGATGCTCATGAAAACCAGTTTTCAGCCTTTTTAAAATTAACAAAATTGACAAAAAAAAAAGTTTTCTGTATAGCCTCTTTTTTGTCTTACTGTGTGTTTTTTTCCTTTAGTTCAAAATGATTCATGAAAATGTTTATTGTGCCATAAAGCATTGCTGAAGTGAACATGTGAGCTATGAACCTCTCCAGTTACAGAAAACACTTATTTTGAAAAGAATTGGACAATCCAGTGACTGTCAGTATTTTGTCATTTTTGACCATTTGTTCTCATTTATCAGACTTACCATCAGTTCTTAATACTGTTGCAGAGGTTGGTTATCCAGTGGATCTTGACCCTGTTCAGTGGACTCCTGGCTATCAATTGTGGCCTTTCATGTGTATCTTTTAACTTTGTCATTTCTGTTACAATGTATTTATACTCTTTATACGTTATACTCTTTTTATTTTGGTCGCCATGAATAATGCCTGCAAGTCTCGATGTGTGAAGGAAGTTCATACACCGCCTGAACTAAATTCTTTGCCTGTGCTTTTTATTTTCGTATCTTTCGCAATTCTCATGATGCCATCAGATCTAGAAACATTCTGTTACACGACGGACATTTCTGAGTATGTATTACCATAGCGATCCAGTGTTACTGAAATGCATGTAGTCTTGTCTCATGCTTTGTCATGTGTGAAGATGTGGTTGCTATCAGTCTGCCCCAAACACGCACTTAACCCTGTAATGTCGTGTTCACCACTGTTTAGCTGAAGCTACAGATGACCACACATCCAAATTAGTGTTTTGCTCACTGACACACAGCTACCATGTCTTAATTCCTTATCACCATGTCTTAATTCAGTTGTGATGCACCCGTCTGTCTTGTTTAGAAGTTTGCCTCTAGCCCAGTGTCTTTCTCACAAAGAGTTTTCTCTTAAGAAACAGTGTTCCTTCTTGGAAGACAGCAAAGAACTCGGAAAATCAACCAGTGCAGTGGGTGTACAGTGCAGCCAAACTCCACCCAGAAACCTTGATTGTAGATTATTTTTTTTGCCTTAGATATTGAGAGGAAGGCTCCTACTTACTGTGCCCCCATCCTTTTAAAACTGTCAGTGTTTGTAAACCTGAAAAACCAGAGGCCCACGGCGAGTCACCAGACTTGTGGTGGGTCTTGCTACAGAGGACCATTCGTTTCTGTTGTTTTTAGCCCTTTATTCCGAATGTACAAAGTTTGATTTGACTGATTGTGCTCAAACGTTCTGATCCTTTTTGGTATTCACTGTAGGATGTACTTATAGCAGGTCCAGCAATAAAAGAAATTCTTAGAAAGTGTATGAAGTGTTTTGTTTTTTTTTGCTTTCTTATGAATCCTACATAGCCTGCTTGCTTCTACGCCTGCATATGTCTTACCAGAATAGACCTTTTCACAGCACCATTTTGAAATGAAATAGCAGGTAAACACAGGTGTTACTAATGACCAACGAGGTTCCATTCCATTTAAATGTAGCAGTCTTTCCAGTGAGCCAGCATGAACCAGGACCCTGGCTCTGTTGGACCTAAATGGAACAGAACCTTCACCAATGCCATTAGTAACACCTGTGCCCCAGTATATGAAAATGCTACCAGTATCTTTAACAATCTCCAACAGCACTTTGCTATTTTAATTCCATATAGGCATAACCAGTTATTATTAATTCTGCCAAGTTGCTCAGTTTTCATGTTTTATGCAAAATACGTCGGCCATTTTTTTTTTAAAAATTACAGTTAGAGAGAGTGAGAAATGGGAGATCTGGCAAACCTCCGTCTGGGAGGTAGCCGGTAGCCAGTTCACTTCTGTTAAGTAGATTGTGTGGTGGGGAAGTGGAAGATTCAGATTCAGATTCAGAAAACTTTATTGATCCCCGCAGGGAAATTGCTTAAGCAGTCAGTATTTCAATTTAAAGAATTAAACGATTCATACATCACAGCATTAAAATAATGTCTTTGCAGGACATAACTAACAATTGATATTGACCATTATTAATATGAACAGCATTAACACGCAGAAAACAGCATGTCCAGATGATTTATTTGTGAATGTCATGCATCATTTTATCAGGAGACTCCTGGCAGCAGCAACTTGATTCACAGACAGTAGCAGACAGGTGGAGCTGCAGGCTCTCGGGTAAGCTCTTATATCACAGTAACTGTGGCTGTAAGTTCATGAGTTATCGTGGAAGTTTTTTTTCGACAATTCAAAGATAGGTTGATGTTTGAGCAGTGCTGTGACTCCAGCATGAATGCACCACTTTATTATCCAACATGTTCTCATTCCCAACTTGTCAAAAAGTGCAGCTTGGTCAGTGGCCCTACACTTCAAACTGTGACGCCCTGGGTAGGTAGGTATTTACTATTCAAAGAATCATTTTCTAGGCCTCTGTTTGATTTACAGTGCATCAAATGAGTTTTCTTTGAGTTTATGATAAAATGAGACAGACAAATTCAGAGAATTACACTGTAGTGGTGGGCTCTGCAAATGTAAAGAATTACCTCTCCAGTTCTGGCCCTGCTGGACTGGAGTACAGTGTCATACTTTCAAGCGTGAGGGCCGCTGACCAAGCTACACTTTGTGACTCCGTGGGAATGAGAACGGATTCTCATCTGCAGGAAGCAAATAAATAAAGAAAGAAAGAAAAAGAAAGAAAAAGAACAAACAAAGGGAGTAAATAAGACAGCTTCAGAGTTGCTGTAAGGTTTATTTTTTCACTTTGACAGAGCTAGGCTACTGACTCCGGTAGATCTCAAGTCTTTATGCTAAGCTAACTCAAAATGCTACCCACAGGAACCGAGCCAGTGAGGATGTACTGAGGTGAAACTGGCATCAAACATCTTTTCTCAGTCTGGGAATGTTGGAGAAAGGGTATTTTGCCCAAAAGGTTGGAGTATTCCTTTAATTGAACTAATGAATTTTGCTTTAACCTCCCATCATTTGGGTCAAATTTGCATGAGAATGACCAAAATGGCAGAGCAGCTTTCCCTTTAAGTGTGTTCACACCTGTTTTTGGAATTTATTCTTCTCACAAACACTTTGTCTGGAAACCACAGGTGATGAAGCTCCATTTGCCGTTTTCGATCGTTCTTTTCCGGAACCGTTCGTATGAAGCCGGTACTGGGCTCCGTCTGCCCTTTAAATATGTTCGTACCTTTCCGGCGCGCTTCGTCTGGAGCCGGCGATCGGCTCCGTTTGCCGCTACAACAGCAGCACCAGCCCACTTATTATTGCCGCTAAGAAACTGGAAAGCCGGGTGGCATATTAAAGACAGTGGAAACTCTACCTTTGGATACCACTGCTCTCCGCAAATGCAGGCCATCAAATGCGTTGTCGTGGGCGATGGGTGAGCTATTCAGCGCTGTGCACGTGAAGATATATGTGTCTTTCCCCCCCTATGTGAATTCGCATCTGAGAGAGCAATTGTTGCAGGAGGGGCTGGGGCTGGAGAGGGTGAATGTGGGTCGGCATTCACTATACTACGATCTTTTACAGCCCTATCTGTGTGTATGTGTGAGCGTGGGGTGAATGTGCGCTGGGAGTGCTTATTATACTTTCCATCATATGGATATCTATGAGCACACAGCCTAAGAATGCACAATTTACGGTCTCCCAAATTCTTTTGTCAAGAAATGTGGGTGGTGGGCTTCAGAAGACTGATCGGGATCCGAACTGGAGGAAGAACATTGGAAGTTATTCATCCAAAAAAGCCAGTTATTCATCACTTTTCACACCTGCTCTTCTGGTAGTTTGGATTGTGCGTGTGTATTGTAGAGAAAAAAAAAACAAACGGTGAAGCTGCTCCTTGGGTTTTTCTCTAAATGATGTAATGTTGTCACACCTACACAGCGGTCTGTGATGCTTTCACTGGGTCCACCAAGGAGCTTTTATATTAGATCGCTGCTGCAATGGAACAGGCTATCATTCCTAAATTCTATATATGCTTGGTAATCGATCTTGTAATGCCTTTGATAGCTGCTGGGGCATAAGCATAGCATATATACTGTGGATAAATTGCACACAGGTATATAGCAGAGCATTAAAGTGCATGTTTAAAGGTGTCAGTTCACCTAATCTCTGTGGAACCTATGGAAAGTTAAACCCTCAAAAGCAGCTTTATAAATAGATTTAATTTCCGGAGAGAAAATGGCGAAATGAGGCGATATTATCAGTGTGGTAAATTATTGGACATAGCTTAGTAGGAATATTGTATGCTCCTCTAATGTGATTATTTATTGATTAGGTTTTCATTGCACAAAACGAAAAGAGCGAATTTGGACTGACTTTGGTTGTAAGGTTTGGCCAATGCCACATCTTGGCCAAGTTGATGCCTGTTTGACTTCATAGCAATTTTTTTAGTTTTACTGTCTTGCTCTGGTAGAGGATGGAGAGTTGACTAGTGTGGTATATCTGAGGATAATCTGGACTCAGGTTACCCACCTGTTTTTATTTGCAGCTTTTTAGGCTCACATAAATCTTTGTGTCACAAATTCCTGGCATTTATCACAGAAAAGATGTTCACTGCCATTTTCACCTCTGTGCGTCCACTGGCTTGGTTCCTATGGGTAGCATTTTATGTTAGCTTAGCATAAACACTTGAAGTCTACAGGAGTCATTAGCCTAGCTCCATCAAAGTGAAAAAATCAACCTTACAGCAACTCCAAAGCTGTCTTATTTACACAATGTATCATGTGTATTACCTTTGCTATTCTTTCACGCTCTTATGTACTGCAAAAATATTACAAATTTTACAGTTTTTAAAATAATGTACACATCTCACTGGCTTTCTGTTTCAGTGAGTTCTGCAAATTTGCATCCTGTTCTTGTGGAATCCGATCTTTACACATTTTCATGAGTACATTGTTGGGCGAGTGGATACCCTCACTTCCTCTGTTCTTATTTATATCCTGTTCCTTGCTGTACCCTGTTATTTGCTAGGGCCCAGTTTATTTCTCATTAAAATTTTCTCTAAACTAATGTACACACTTATGTGTCTGTGCTTTGTCCTCTCCAGCGCGGTGGGTAAGACCTGTCTGCTCATCAGCTACACCACCAATGCCTTCCCTGGAGAGTACATCCCCACTGTGTGAGTCCCACACACAACTACAGAAACACAATGTATGCATTTAAAGCACTGCATGCCTTTAAAAAATGGTGTAAATTTACATGCAGACGTATTGTTTGTTGTGTCTCAGCTTTGACAACTATTCAGCCAATGTGATGGTGGACGGTAAACCAGTCAACCTGGGCCTCTGGGATACTGCGGGACAAGAAGACTATGATAGGCTTCGGCCCCTGTCATACCCTCAGACGGTAACACACACACACACACACACACACACACACACCACAGTACCATAAACTCTTGCCGTGCCTTGGTTGGGTGACTGGCAAGACTACAAGTATAACCCCAACCAATCATGTCACGTCTTATTTCACAATCACGTGCGAGTTTAGAGGTCTTCCTGGAGGCAGGTGAAGCAACTGTCAATCATGGCTACAGAAGTGTGTGTGATGCTAGCGGTCTTGTGTTGCAAAAAGAATAAAAGAAAAAACAGCTGAGGTGGCATGAAGAGGCTGGCTGCTGATACTTAAAACAGAACTTGGGGTAATGAATAGATCAAGGAAATATTCAGGAGAACATGGAAGACAACAAGTTCCTCTTTCTGGAGGAACTTAGATTTTTTAAGACACCAATAGTGCAAGCAAAATATAAAGAAATGACATGAAGCTGCTGGCAAAACTGTGGGGAAAGTAAAGCCAATCACTCCCACATGATTTTTCTGTCCAGTTTTAGAACAGTTTTGGACCAAAATAATTAAAATAATGGTTAAAATATTTCAGTGTCCATTCCAGCAAGGACCAGAGCACATACTCCTGGGCAAATGTGTGGAACCAGGAGGATGAGGGTTTGTATCCATACACATATATGTTTGCATTTTTGGAAATATACATGTTCATATAAATCTGGTTGGATATGTATGTCTATGTAAAAAAGAAATAAATACAATGAATTTTCCCTGCAAAAAATAAAATAATAAACAAGTACAGCTGGGACAATATGATTATCTATCGATTCAAAACTGTCACAATATTCTGGTGCCAATTCGATATGTATTGTGATTCTTAAGGGGTATTCCCTTCCCTTCCCTTCCCTCCAGCGTTGTGATCAAAATACCATTTTTCCGACTTACCCAGACTGAGACAAGATGTCCGAGAACATTTTCACTTCTGTACGTCCAGTGGTTCAGTTCCGATGTGTAGCATTTCATGTTAGCTTAGCATAAAGGCTTGAAGTCTACAGGAATCAGAAAACAACTCTTGTTTTTTTTTAAACAAAAAAGCAAGACATGTATTTCAAATACATGGTACATTGTGTAAATGAAACAACTTTGGAGTTGCTGTAAGGTTTTTTTTTTCACTTTGACAGAGCTAGTCTAATGATTCCTGTAGATTTCGAGTCTTTATACTCAGCTAATGCCA
>OMLF01051396.1:4721-21815 GCA_900302615.1 Holocentrus rufus
CCAAAATGAGCTCTGCGTACTCTTGCTTGGCTTCCTCTAAATACTCCATAGTGAGCGGAGAACATATTAATGTAAACAGACAGTTACTATCTGTTTATCTTCATAAAATCTGCCAGTGGGATGAGATAATCCCACTTGTCTGGTTTGGAGTTTGGATTAGCATTAATATGTTGAAACAAGGCAGAATAAGACAGATCAGCCTGCTAATATCAAGAAAACGACTCTGGATTCAAGAAAATTCTGGAAAACAACTTGATTAGCATTAGAGATTATCTCACCCCACTTGCATTTTTTTTCACTTGTTTTAAGAGAAATATGACACTGGATGATTTGTTAAGTTGGAGATTTTTTTGCAGTGCAGGCAGTTCTGAATTTGGTCTGTTTTATGTAATGTGTTTTTTTTCTTTCCTTATTTCTGACAATATCTTACTCTTTCATTTTTTTTTTCTCTCCTGCCCATTGGCATTCTCTCTGGCGAGGGATGGAAAAAAAAAGATAGTGGAAGGGAAGCTGGAGTGAAGCATCAGGTTGGCAGGATGCCCTCGTAACAGCGAGAGGGAAACAGACAGAAACACAGGAGAGAGAGAGAGAGAGAGCGAGAAGAGAGAGCGATGAGTGAAAAATGCGATAGAGATGAGGGTATCGGGGGAGTCCGGAGATGCAAAATGAAAGAATAACAGCGAGAGAGAACGCGAGGAAGAAAGAGAGAATGAGTAAGAGGTGTTTAGCTGCGGGAGTTTGTGTAGGAGTGATGGGAGGCCCCACGGGGCCCTGTGGTAATCTGCCAGTTTGCGCGCCAGCTCTCCAGGACCTCACAGGTGTGCTGCAGCGGAGATGTCACAATTCAGTTGTTTTTGCACACACACACATAAAGGTTGAACAAATGCATACACACACACACACACATACAAATGCGTGCAAGCAGGGTGTGAATCTGCGGTCAGCTCATCACCTTGTCAGCTCAGAATTTACCCAGTTCAATAAAGAGGAGCACAACAACAACCCATCCCTCTCCTTTTTCCCCGTAACCCCTCCCGTTTTAATTTCTCCCAGGCTCTGTTGGCGAGCAATATTAATGAAATATCTTTGAAGAATACAAGTTATGCAGCAATGTGGTTAGCCACGACCTGTAAACACCGTTTCTCATTAAGATAAAAAATACATGCAGGCAGCGCGCGGCAGCCAAATGTCCCCGGCTATCTGTCTCCACGCAGTCCGGACCATTATATCAGATGCTGCCGTGTCTACTGTCTATCTGTGCTTTTGTTTTCCACCCATAGTCACACACACACTTCGCTTGCAATCTCTGACTGGCTTAGATGGAAATATATTTTTTTTGATATAGATTCCTGCACTGTGACGGGCCTCCCCTTCTCTCTTTGTCTCTGCCTCGTTCCTTTGCTGTGAGAGAGATGAAAAACAATGAGATGGAATCAGCTCCATCCTCCTTTTGCAAACAATTAGATTATGGCTTTGTTTTCATTCAATTTGATAAAGGAATCTGACACCATTCTTTCCCGCGATCCGCAGTCATACATTATGGAGACGGTGGAGCGTGCTTTTATTAATAGGAATTGACAGGAGCTACTGCAAAAAAAATAAAAAAAAAACAAGACTTCTCCAGAGTCTCAGGCCCCACCCAAAACACTGCGCATGCACAGGCGCACGTGCACGTACATGCACACACACACACTCTCCACCATCAATGCGCAACAGCAGTGGGACATCCATGAGACATCCTCATCAATTATGAAGGAGCTCTGAGTACCATCCATTACACCCAATCAGCTGGAGAAATCACTGTTTTACCACCATTAGCATTCCTCTATTCATTAGGAAACCACATGCACACATACGTACACACACAAACACACACATCTACATGCACACACAGACAATGCATCCGATAAGCCAGGATGAATATGGAGGAACTAAATAGTTCTCAGAATGCAAAAGAAACCAGTTCCAGTCCCTAGTTTATTCATGACCTGAATAGCATGTCTGCACAAACAAGCCCCGACTAATGTTAATTAAGCAGAAAAGAGGCTCGTTAGAGAGCAAGAGAGAAAATGGATTAATCCAAGGACGGCTGGAAGGAAGCGTTCGATTGGAGTTGGAAGTTATAAGAAAAACATTGGCTAACTTTCATGCCTCGAAGAAAAGACAAGTTTCGAAGAAAACAAAAACAACAAAAAAAAAAGAGGGAGATGTCAGGCAAAAATGCAAACAGCAGGATCGACGTTCAATAAAGTGCTCCGTACAGAAAGCCAGATGAGCAGCGCTGCACAGGTCGCTGCGTTTATTCTGTCCCGGAGCGGGCATATCGTTATGTGAGGTTTATTTGGAAGCCTGGTAACACGGGCAGAGCGTCCCAGTTGGGTGACAGCTCTCGGTCTCACCACCCCGATGACTGTCTGAATCCATTTACCAAAATCAAATCCACTTCCCTCCAATGCATCATCATCGGGTAATTGCTTATAACTCCATTTGGAAAATGGCGGAGCAATTAAAGAAGTGAAATTGGGCTGAAAGCACACCAGTGGGAGCACAGACAAGGGGATGCTGGATGAGGAATGGGTGTGGAGAGAGTTTTGGACAACATTATTGTTGAATATCTTCTCAGTGAGAGACAAATGAATACGCTGAGAGATATAAAATCTTATTTTTAATTAGGGTAAGATATGATCCTATCAGAAGTGGGTGCATTTTGGACATTAAATCAAGTGTGAGACTTCCACAGACCTCCATTGCGTAGATGTATACTCCTTATTAGGCAGTTTTTGGAGCAGAACCGATGGCTCATATATGTCCTAAAGGTATGCACCAACTTCATCGGCAAGCTTTTTGATTGCATTTTTGATGCTACTGCATTGTGCTTAATTATGCATGCCATATTGAACCAAACCAATAGGTAATCAAGGTGAATCAAATATTCATTGGAACACATTTTGCTGGGGGCCATGGACCGACCCCGGTCAGAGCAACAGGGACACATCAAAGTCAGCGAATCTTGTCACTGTATGAGAAAGTAGCCTGAGGTCTGAGGATTTACTTTAGCCCAGGAAAAAATGAGCTTAGAGGGTGATGGGCACAGAGCGGGCATATTATACTCCGGTGTGAGGCAGATCCACCTCTACAATTTCAAAGGTTGAAGTGTAAATGACAGTGATTCTAAGGATTTAGTGTGACCGTACTTGAACGTTTGGGGAAAAAAAAAAAAAAGATAATTTAACTACATTTGCTCTTGCTCTCAAGTCTGAGAGGCTACCGCACTTTCTCACTTTTTGGCATCTCCTAGCAACAGGGACAGTAACAGTTTGTGTTGCTTTACGGGTTGTACAGTAAGCACTTTACCAAAAAGTCTCGTCAAGGCGGCGAGGAACGAGGTGTCACAATTTTTTTTGCCAGATTGAGATGAGTAATGCAGAAGTCCACTGGTCTGAGTAGTCGATGAAAATGTGTCTCGGCTAAAGCTGGTGGGCTGAGAATTAAACAGTTGACGTCAGTCAGCCTGAACAACTCTATCATTGCTCGCTGTCTTTTCATCTCTCCCTTCTGCCTCTTCCTGTCTATCTCTCACTGGCACACTTGGCCCTCACCCTTGGTCTATCTTGGTCTATCTTTGTCTATCTCTTTTATATCCTCTAGGGGGAAATCAACCACATGCAAACATGCAGGCATGTACACACACATACACACACACACACGCCGTCACATACACACACATACTTCTGCTCCACCATGGGGCTGAAAGAATCTTCTATCAGTGCCGCTTTGTCTTTCAGGTGGTAATTAGCAGTCATTGTTGTTGTTCTGCTAATCAGAAATCTCACACACCAATGAGGGTCATTATCTCACCATCAGATAAAAGACCAGTCTGGCTCAGGGAAGATGCAGTGCGGTGTGTGTGTGTGTGTGTGTGAGTGTGTGGGTGTGTGTTATGTGATATGTATTATGATAAGAGTCCACAGGCTTATCGAGTAAAACGCCAAGATTGGATCTTTTTCAATCATTTGCATATGATAGGACTTAATATGAATTAAGAGATGGGAATCTGTTATTTCAGTGTTTCAGCCTCCGGCTAATTGTGAAATATTGTAAATCTAATGCAAAGACTCAGCTGTACCTTCAGACTCGCAGGCAGATTTTGAAATGCTTTGAGGCAAGATACAGCATGAATAAAAGAGCACTTAAAGGTGCAGTACGCAAAATTACCCAGGGTTGATTTAAGTGAGGACCCTATAGACTCAACTTTAAAACAAACAAAAAGTGAACAATGTCAACTCAACAGCCAAATTACATGCTTATTCCATGTTTTTTTGTTTGTTGAGTCTAAAAGGTCTTTTGCATTGTGCACCTTTAAAACTGAATATTTCAAAGGGTTAACCAAAGCCAAATAAACACAGAAGTAGAAAAGAAAAAAAGTAACGGCAAACGGAAACGGGAAAGTTGAGCGGACGTCCTGTACACTGATGAAATGCAATTTGTGATCATTTGCTAACGCCAAGACTGCACGTCCCACTATTGAATGTGCTGTAATGGCTCTCCAACAGCATTGTCAGTTCTTTGTTTGCGGAAAATATTCATCATTCCGGGATGAGCGTTTTGTTGAAGTCCCTCATTAAAGGAGACAATATGCAAATGATAACAGTGAAGTGAGAAATTTAGCACAACAAAAATCTATTCTCGGTTGGGCTCATTTCTTGTTTGAATTTAAAAGTCATTGTGGCCGAGAGAATAGCACTCAGTCCGACGCTTTGTAAACACAGTTGGGGCTCACAAATAGTACATTCATGCTTAAAAAAAAAAAAAAAAAAAATACAGGAAAACTGCAACTATGCAATTTTTGAATCCACGTGTCTGAGAAATAAAATAATGAACTATGACTGAAAGATATAATTCATGATTTTGATCATGATTCCGTTGCTATGGTAACTTATTTCTTATGTAATCAAAAATAGATTTACTGACAGCTCCATAAATAAGCCAAATTATCTGTGCCGGTGTTAATATTGACTGCTAATATCACATGATTAGTCTGATGCAATAATAATGAGAAATGTGAGCTCTGTGATTGGTGGGTTTGGAGTGTGTATATAGACATTATGTCAGCCATCAAGGATCTCAAACACCAACCAAGGACAAATAAACTTCTGAGGAGAGTGCTACTCCATAGAAACTCTATGCATCTTTAACAAGCAAATGTTTAAGTCCTTTCCAATTTGCCACTCCTCCACTCCCTGTGTTGATAACGTAATTTAGGCCAAACAATCCTGGAATGAAGGTTACTGTGGATGGACTGGCATTCTAGATTAGAAGGGGATAAATAAATAATGGATTCTGAATGAGGCAACAAATGATGCTAGTCCCTCCGATTCAAATCAATGGGGTCCAATCTATATCTGTGTCCTTGGGATGGGGTGGCTTGGACGGGCCGGGGCATGATTGTGCGCTATGAAATGCTGACTCTCTGATGTGGTGCGCCGCTGGTCACCCCAGGGAGCTGGCTGGCTGCTTTAATAGGCTAGTCAAGGTCCCACATATGAGCGGGAGCCAAGAAGAGGGAATGTGGACCCGGGGGTCAGGAGATCATCAAGCACATTCTCATGCTTGTACTCTGTTAAATGCTCATGTAGGCAATCTTGCTCCGTCCCTTATTCACATTTATCCGATTCTTTATCATTTCCTCCTCCCTTGTTCTTCCTGTCCATTCATCCACTCCCTCCCCTCGCGAGTGAAATAGGCAGCCCGTCCGACGGCAGTAGGCAGAGGTCGGCCGGGTCTCACTTCTCATTCCACCTCTGGAGGGGATTACTAAATGGAAATGACCGCAGAGTTCGCAGGTCCACCCTGATGAGCACATCGCTCCTTCTCTCTCTCTCCCTCGTTCTCTCTCTAACTCTCTCTCTCAAGGTGCTGATCTCTCACCGAGCCTCGGAGACCTTCATCCAGCCTGCCAGCCTCTGCTTGTTTGAATTCAACAGCCCTGTTTCTATCAATAGTGGAATCATCCTCTTGTGCTGCACCATTTTCACAGTGGAGAGACAACAGTTCTATAAGGGGCATGATTAAACTGCATGGTTTCTTTTTCATCTTTAACAATTTATCTAATTTTCTTTGGCTGAGCAGCGACCCTGTGAAAGCACAGATGTGACCTGCTGTGCCCCGGTGAAAGTTATACGACCAGCAGCACCACTGATTTGTTTTTCAATTTAATTTCATGACCACAGGCAAGGATTTTGTCTGTGGTTTGTGTGTGCACGTGTGCTCAGCGCATATTCAGGCAGCAAATGCACACTATGTCGTATGCACACTATTCAATGCCAGAAATGGAAATGCGAATATGCTTCAGTTAAGGCACAATATGCAATAATTTACTTGGCCAAATGTGCAAATGAATATAATTTAGCAGTGGGGGTGTTGTTGGTCAATACCAATCAATCCACTGCTACCTTGATGGCTGCTGAGATTTCGAGCTCTCAAAACTGTCACGCTGGTCCTGCTGCGTTGATTTATTTTGTTTTGGGCACACACATGTAATGGAAGCCAGGCTGATGCTGGCTGTATGTGGCAGTGCTAGCACACTTGCATTTCAAGCTGCTGAATCCCCAGTCAGTTTTGAATAATATCGTCATAGTGAACCAAACGAATCCATGATAATGATAATGATTGGTGGAGCGGCGTGGTGGATCACTGTGTAGTGTGTGTATTCTTACCGCGGGTTCGATTCCAACCTGCAGCCTTTGTTGCATGCCATTCCCTCTCACTCCTCGTCTTTCCTTTCTATCTCTACTGTCACTGTCGAATAAAACAGAAATGCCAGAAAAGAAAAAAAAAAAGAAAAGAAAGAAGATAATGATTGGCTTTTACCTCTGCTGTTCAGGAAAGCAGCATCTGCTGTGTGTACATTCCCTCCCGTAAACTGTTCACCAAACACTGCTACTGCTTTATAATTCACTCTCATCCTACTTGTTGCTGCTAATAGAACATTATGACTTCTTTAAACCTCTGTGTATCATAAAATATGTTTGCCTTGTTTCCAATGCTGGTTCCTTGACCTGATACTACTTGTAGCTTCTTTACACATTCCTAACCTTATATGTAAGCCACACTTGTCCTGTGGTGCAAAAATATTGCTTATAATTACGTTAAATGAAGTACTTTTTAGCTTATAACTCCCAACCACTTGAGTCTGCATATTAATGCGGACAAGAAAAGCCACTAGATGGTGCTAAAACAGCATAAAATTACATATTGTACCTTATTACCTTATATTGTACCTAATATACATAATACTGTAGCACTATAACCAAGGATTTGTTGTTTTAATGACCACAGGCAGGGACTTTGTTGAAAATGTCTGTGTGTGCGTGTGCACATATTCATGGAGCAAATGCAGTCTATGTACAATGCTCACGATTGATCACCAAACAGCATGAGAATGGTAACATGCTTGAGTTAACATACATGGGACAGAAAGGTTATCACCTGAACAACTACTGTGTTATCTCTGAGGTGACCTCCTCCATCTGGCAACTTTCATATAGTTCCAATAATTGAAAAAATGAAAATGATCTGCAGTCTCACATTCTCTCACCGTGTTTAATTGGAATGTTTAACATTCCCTTCTTTATTAGCTTTGCGGTGGCTTGCTCCTTCCCTCAACCAGGGGGGAAAACTGATTGAGGTTTTAAAGACTCAATCCCAGTTGAATTGTGATTGCAGAGGCTTTTAATTAGATAAAGCTTGGCTGGTTTGAACGTATACTTTACAGCCATGTCAGGCTAAAAAGGTCCACGTGTCGTAAATATCACCCGAGACATTAATAGAATTGAGATTAGAGGGCAGAATGTGTGGATCAGCGTAAAAAAGGCAGTGAGGAGTGGGACGACTTCATGCGGTGTGCTATTTATAGCTGCTAAACTGGACGGCTCCATTAATATAAGGCTTACCCTTTCTGGAAATGTAAATCACAAGGGCCATGACTCTACATGCATGTTATACAGCTGCAGCGTGTCAGGGAACAGTAGCATGTCTCTGATTTACAACGGCCCGGGACAAAGCAAAGACTGATCCCACTTTTTCTGTGGCAAATCCTCATGGATTTCTCTATCTCTGCTGTCTCTCTCGTACGTCTGAAAGCGAGTAAGCATATAAGATGGAGAATATAGCTGCAGAAGATATTTTTTAATTGCATGCCTGGTTGAATAAAGCAGCGTGAGGACGAGCCGGCGTATCATAACAGACGAGAATACAGACGTCTCAACTGGTATTACAGCCATGTTGAGCCCTGTCACTCATGTATTCTTTCATTTCTGGCCTTGATGTTTATATTATTCACACAGACAGAGCAGGCGAATCAAGCGAGATGGGGAGTAAGACGGAGACGGAGAGAGAGAAAGATCAGATCACAGCCTCGGTGGACACTTCCACAGGGCCGAGGGCTGATCAATAACCCCTACATTACAAAATCGCATCGGATTAAGTCCAACATCCCTTGTTTCTGAAACCACAGGCTCCGGATTTAATTGAGAAGCATCTCACGTTGAACCAGAGGGCTCATGTCTATTTTTCTGAAATAACTGTCATCTCTCTCTCTTTCTCCAGCCTATCAGCTCACTTTTTCTTTCTTCTCTCTCTCTCTGTCTATTGCACACAGCTAAGGCGCCCTACACTTCTGCACGCATGTCCCATATGACTCCAAGCACATACATCCCAGCTGTGACCTCGCCGGGGCAACGTGGTCACTGTCGCCGCTCATAATAATGTCCTTAATGACTTTGTGGGGCTTATTCGCCGAACTCCCTCCCGCCATATGGTGGCTTTCATCCGCTAGAGGCCTCGGAGGGATAGTGAGAAACGCTGGGTTGTTCGCACGCTGCCATTGGGTGAGGACGGCGGGGGCAAAAACACACAATACAGGTGACAGACCAAGTGAAGACGCAGAGTCCCTTGAGCAACGGGATCTAGCAACAGCGCGGCACCAGTGCAGGAGACTTTAAGTGGCAACAGAAGAGAGGCATTCAAAAGGATTGCCGGCTTTTCTGCTCTCAAGCACGTAATTGTATAAGCCTGAAAGGAAATAGTCATTTAATGCTGAACAAATGAGTCAGAGGAAAAGGCACGCGCGGTATATTGTCGCACACAAGAAGCGAGTGTTTACATATCTGCTGTACGCGGAAGCCAGATTCCTTTAGGAAAATGCCTCCAATGACTCTCAATGAAAAGAAAAATGTACACATTTTTACTAATGAAATGAACATAGCATGCTAATGCAGACGACAAGACGTGCACACACATTTGCGCAGCGTGTGCAAAGCCCTCATAAGACACGCTCAGACCATGAATGCAAAGAAAAAAAAAAAGTGCTCGCTCTGTGATTAGAATATAAGGACGTGAAGCGGAGGACAGGGAGCTAGACTATGAAGCATAATGAAAATAAAATGTTAGAATGAATTTTTCATGGAGGAACCTGTGTGACAATTGCCTACGTGTGCATTTTCCGTCCGCTATACATTATTCAGACCGAATGGCTGGAGAGCGAGAGTTTATTCTTACATTTCACTGGAGGAAAATGCAGCATTTGATGAAATCTATGAATAAAATAATTATATAGTTAGATATGTAAGTGGCAGGTGGTTTGTGGAGGAGTCTTTTAAATGGGTTTCATGTTGAAATGCACATCGGGGCTTGATTTGCTGTATGTGCTTGTGGGACCCTCTGTTAAATCTTGCAGAAATGCTCTATAAACAGGATGTAGAAGGAAATCTGTCGAAGGGAGTATAAAATCACTATTTATTGTGCATATTTGCCTGAAAGCTTAAACTACTGCATTAAATAAACCAACAGAGCATTATTAAAATACAGATAAATACAGATAAATACAGATAAAGAGCTCTCAGCAATTTAAAAAATGCAATTCCGAGAAAGCAATACTTTTTCCCTGGAAGGTAATCATATTTATTAAAAGAACTGCTGTTTATCACTTTTTGTTTCCATCATCACACTCACGCTTTTATTTAAGTTGCTGATTTAAAGAAACAAGAAGTTGCTTATTCAGTGTTTCATAATTTAATTTCACAGACAAGCCCCAAAAGAATCGGCTTTGTTTTCTGATATTTTTTAATGGTTTCATTTCATGCTGTGTTTGGTTGTACTCTACCTGTAATTATCCAATTGGATGTGTTAATTTTGAAGTTGACTAGACTAGAAAAAGTCTGACCACCTGACCAGTACACACACATACATACATACACACACACACACACACACACACAAACAAACCCTTTCTGAAACTTTTGAAACAACCTGACTTTGTCAAGTACAAATAATGTCTCAGTTTACAAAACCTGATATTTGTCGTTCCTTACCCGCTTGTATTTGTATAAGAGGTAAATAACAAAACTATTCTGTTCAGTTTCATCATGTCGTCAAAGCAAATCAGTAATGGACCCATAGGAGCATGTTTGCCTGGATAAGTGTACGACAGAGACTGGAAAACACTTTGGAAAAGAACATTTTCAATAAAAATTTGTATGGTTCAGGGACGTTGTCTTGAGAGCAGAACTTGAACACAAACGAAATATTAATGTTTCTGTCCAGAATGGAACCAATCCAATACAATTTCATTTTCAAGCCATGCTTCAGATTGACTTTGGAAGTGAATATCTGCTGGCGTTTCAGATTATTGGGACCTTGTGAGTGGTAGATAATTTGTGGGTTTGAAGTACATGAAGTAATACTACATATGGAATTAAACACTGTTTTCATTAAATCACACTTAGTGGATCCAGAGTACCCGAAAAAAAATGATATTTTTCTTGAACATCTGTTAAGAAGATGATAAACACGGTCATTTTGCATAAGCAGATTTGCCATCATTCACCTTGGATGTAAACAAAACGCTGAAGCCTATTCAGAGCAGCTGGATAAATGCAGCACAGAGCAGGCCATGTGAAGTATTACTGGAAACTTTTGAGGCTTGACAGAAGGACATACTTTTATAACATTCTAGGGCATGAAAGAGTGGCATATAAATCACGATTGTAGTGCTTGGGCCAGCGCCACATCCAGCTGAGGTCTGCACGAACTCCAGCGTAGGGTTGCAACGGTATGAGATGGAAACATCACGGTATAACACAATTATGATTATTATCAGATTTTTTTGGTTGAACAAATGCTTTATTATAATTTCACAAAATTTTATAAACTGTTTATAAAAAAAATAACTAATACGGTAGAATTCAATACCGTAGATAATCAAATGTACATGGTATGACAACTGTCAGTTTTCATACTGTGGTATACTGTGAAACCGGTAAACCGCTGCAACCCTACTTCAGCGTATCCTCCACCCGTTCTCCACGTCCCCCTTGTGCATCAGCGTCTCTTTATATATCCAAATCCGAAAGCCATCCTCAGGCTATTATCCTCCCTCATGGAAAGGGCTCACTCTGCCTCGGTCTGGTTACTTGTTCTTTCTCTGTCACTCTCCAGACATCTTCCCATTACGCGACCCCGTAATTTTTTCCTTATCGCTCCAACTGGCCATTTCCGTGAGTGCTTTACTTCCACCCTGCCTCTCAGTCGTTCTTGCTGCTGCGGCCGGTCCTGCTCAGCACTGAGTTCAGTTCACTCAGCAGGTTAGGGGGCATCATGCCCTCCCCGCCCAGGACGGGCCTCCTGCTGGGGCTGCTGGAGACACTCGGACGGGGAACGGGCAGAGTGTTGCGCTCCGGGTGTCGGGACGGGGACGGGGATGGGTGGCGCTGAGGCTGGCAAACCCCCAGGGAGGGTCTTCTGTGCGTGGCCCCGGGGGGAAGGAGGAGGTCGCTGGGCCTCAGGCAGCTGGCCACTGTGTTGGTCTTCTGTTGGAGAGCGGCGTCCTTGACGGTCCTTGGGTTGACATCGCCGAGAGAAAACTTCCTGTCTGTCAGCTGTGGGGCAAAAATGGCAGATGAGGATGAACTGCTGTAGCTTTTCAACTTGAATACTGCAGGGGTCAAATTGGATAAGATAGCATAAGACATGTAGTCATTTATATGTGAAAAAAAAACTTTTATTAGGCCTTTACCCTAATAGTTTTCAGTGTATTTAAAGGTGCACTGTGCAAAACTGAGATTTGATTGAAGTGAGGACCATTTAGACTTAACTGACTGATGATGAGAACCATGTAGACTCAAATTATTTTCTGCATATTCCACATTTCTTTGCTCCTTAAAGTTCCTTGCTTCAATCGGCCGTCAGTAATAATGCACAGTGCTTCTTCAATTCTCGACTAATTATGAAACCAAACAAAAACATTCTCAGTTCTGCTTTTCAAAATGTGGCACATCAAAAACGGCATTTGAAACTTAAATATGTTGAAAAATAGGAACCACTGAAAGTTTATGTGAAATTAATATTCCTGCTGACGTCTCACCTGCTTGATGGCGTTGTGGTTGTGCTGTGGAATCCTCTGGCCTTCAGTCACAGCTCCCCCTCTGGAGGATTTGTGACCTGCACTTTCATTTGAGTTGACGCTCTTCAAACAGAAGTCAGAACCGAACTGAAGACACACAGCCAACAGCAGAAATTAGTAATCTTGCAATACAGAAGTAAATGTGAGGGGAACTCAAGGTTGATTGGTTGATTCTTTCTTTATTTGTCCTTCGTGGGAGATTTGCTTTGTACAGTCATCGGTGATGCCGTGGATGATAAGGTTTTTAAAGTTGTTTCTTTGCTTTATTATCTCTGTAGGTTTTGGAGAAAATTGTGTCAACTGTCTTTGTTTGACTTTGCAGAGATTCTCTAGTCAAAATAAAGGATAACACACACATACACACACACACACACACACACCTCCGCATTCTCACAGACATGCACATTTGGGTGAAATAAAATACACTTCCAAAATTTAACTTTCAGTTTTCATGAGTCACTTCTTACCATGCCAGATCACCTTTGCGAAGCAGGATAAAAAAAATAAAACCCTCTGGCATCTGCCGCTCTCGTCTCGGTGTGCGTGTAGGTGCAAATTGCTGTTTCTGGCCAGACTACAAGCAGCCATCTTTGAAAATGAAGGAGAGTCGCTGGGTGGCGACCTTCTGTTCCATGACACCGGTCTGACCGTGTTCTGATCTCTGGCTAAACTTTCTCTTTAACAATGTGTCCTGCTTTATCCTCGTGGCCCTCGGAGCCGGCTACTGTCTCTCTTTAACAAATCCTTATTTCATCACTGGCAGGACCTGTCCTTGGACCTTTCACACCCCCCTGCAACCCTCCACCTCTCACCACCACCACCACCACCCATTCCACCTCCCTTGAAAATAAAGTCCTCCATAGCCAGTTGCTATGGAAACTCTGTCTGAGCGCAATGCTCGCTAACAGTTAAGAGAAAGAAAATCAAGAACACTGAAGTGCACTCTGTCTAGTTTCTCTCTTTCTTTCTTTCTCTCTCTCTCATCTGCTCTCTCTCTCTCTCTCTGCCCTTCCCACAAGTCCAGTGTCCTTCCCACAAGCCCTGTGTTGGAAGCTGACAATCCTGATACTTAGCGGCTTTGGGGGTGGAAGCCTAATATTTTTAGCCTCTATAGCCCACCATAGATTTAGTTGTTGCAGAGCTTCTGCAAAAGGGCAGAAAGAAGTCACTGAGCGCTGAAATAAACACCTTGAAACACAGAAAGCACCCAAAGCACCCAAACAACAAAAAAGAATGGATTCTCCTTCAGATCAATTTTTCCTCTAAAAGTATCGCCCCCTTTTTTTACTTGCTTTAACTTAAACTAATGCACTAAAAAGGTTTTTACAGTAAGCACCTGCAATAAACAACACTGGAGCTGGAGATGAGTTCCCATAAAGGGAATCGAGCCGAGGGCTAATGCAAATGAAATGTGCTGAGCATACAAATACAGCAGCGGAACGCCCACGTTTCTGTGAAATCTTGATCTCGGTTTAGTTAAGCGAGAGCAACAGTAACGTCTCGGCGGGTGCCAGGGGAGGTTAGGATGATTGTGCTATTCAGTCTATAGTCATTTGCTTGGAAATTACGAGAAAATAGAAATTCATACGAAAAGATGCATGTGCATATTATTTAATGTACTGAAAAGCAAGATGCTCTTTCGCGGGGAAGATATCAAAGAATGCGAGGCGTATGCTGCGTGTAAGAGAGTCAGAAGGAAATAATGAGAAAATCTGAAACATCTGTAGCCGGTCTCCCTGTGTTTGCTTTTCTGTGCATTATTTATGTCGTATGTGCTGTGTCAGCGACTGACAGCAACAACACTTAGCTGTATCTGGGGGCTAAGTACCACAATGTGATTGTTACAGTCGCCTTGACCTTATTCTCACAGCTTTTCCACATAAAATGATTTATGTTACTGCTGAGTGACCTCGAAAACTTTACAGCACTTTCCCTGTTTATGTATTTCATCTGCCTTACAGTAAAATAGAAATGGATGATTGGAGGAATTAATGATTGATTATATCTCCTTTTGCTCTGAAATGCGGCTTGTAAAAGACGAGTTATTCAGGCAGTAATTTAACATTTTTCATCCAAAGGAGGGAGGTAAAAGGAGGCTGCGTCCACATTATGTATTATTGTTACATCCACTGATATTTTGGTTTCGGAGGTCAGAGAAAGGATACATAAACCTGCCTCCAACTGGAAAATTCACTGCACTCTTTGATGAAATTACCTTAAAAAGCTTGTTTTCTTTCCTTTTATTTTTGAATATTTCTCATTTTTATTGCACTGGCAGTGCTGCACGCCGTCTTACCGAAACCCACTCACCTTCATCCTGATGATGTCAGTCACCCAGCTGACCTGAGCCTCCTTCTCCTCGCAGCAGAAATGCCTGGGGATGGAAAACACAGCCCAATCAATCCCTCATTTTCACTCAAATATTGTTTCCACTCAGATTTAACCTGGCGACTGTTTGGATTTTGTGATTAAATAGTTCTGGCCGCAGTTTCTTCTGAGGGGACAGAGGCTTCGGAGGCTCACGTGCGCTGATCACAGTAATTGGACTTGACAGTAAGTGGACCGCACACCATTAGCCTGTGATTACGTGAATCCGGCATGAATAAAGCATCTTTTTGATTGGTCAGAAACGGGGCTGATGATTGCGGCGGTGCGCGTCGTCTGCTAATGCGGTCATGTGTTGTACGCGGCGGAGATCTTCCAAGGGCTGAAAGCGATTTCCACCAACCCCCCGGTCAGTTGGCAATAAAGAGCCTCTTCTCTTCTCAAGTGATGATGGATTTTGAAACGCAGGCCCAAAGACAGTAGCGCCGGCCAAATCAATTGTAAAATTTAAATAGTTACATGATTAACAAGACAAAATGAGTGAAGATTGAAGACGGAAAAACCACAGGCATCATTATCTCAATGTAAAGGCTGTCTTTGAGAGGCTTCACTCCTCTGTGCTGTACAGTGGGAAATACAGGGATCGTAACTTTAGAAATATTGCCAATCTGTTCAGAGGGATCTAATTTAAGTAACGATACAAACTACTCCCATCATTAGATTTCCTTTCACACAGGCGATTGTTTAAGTGTAGGTGTCAATTTGTCTCAATAGAATTGGATATCTCATCTTGGAACACAACTCTTCATTTATGACAGGAGGCCGTGGGTGGCAACAAGACTGATTGTCAACTAAGAACAGAGATGAACTAAAAGAAAAAAAACAATATTATTCTCTTTCCAAACGGGCAACCAGAGCAGCCTCTTCAATATCACTCGTAGACTTTAAGGCTCCCGTGACTGGCTCACGTAAATCACTGCAGGGTGCTTTAACTTTCCATCCTTTGTTTCTTTTGATTGCATAAGTATTTTAAGTATTTACTGCAAAAACGTCCCCAGTAACAACTAATTTTATTTACTTTTGAGTCCTCAAACAAGGTAAAAAAAAATCTGCCCGTGGGATGAGATAATCAAACTTGTTTCCAATGCTAATCAACTTGTTTCCAGAACTTTTTTTTAAATCAAGTGCCATTTCCTTGATCCTAGTGGGCTGATCTGCCTTATTCATATTATAGAAACAAGTGAAACTGCGTAGGAAAAAGTGGGATTATCTCATCCCACTGGCAGATTTTCTCACCTGTTTTGAGAAAAACAAGACATGAGACTGAATGACTTATTAAGATGGAGATTTTTTTTTTTGGTAGTGTTGTTCAAGTATTGATGTGGAAGGTATGAAAGGTGCAGTGTTCATTTATTGAACTGAAGAACCTCTAAAAAGCACTCACCACTGCTGTTTGTCTGTGTAGACTGTGAAGCCCCAGCTGTTCAAAAGTGAAGGACAGAGGTCAGTACATTTTGTTTCAGCAAACTGGCGCTGCACACATTTACTATTAAAACAGGGGTCATGAAAGTGTTTCTCTTCGTCAAACAGTTTCACTTCTTGTGAACATAAACATGTAAACAAAAAACTCCTCACTCCCTTACCCTGCGATCATAAAGCGTCCCATATTATTTCATAAAAAGTGAAGTTTTTCAGAAAAAGCACATGGTGTTTTAAATTACCAAACTTTACAAACATTTACAGAAAAAAAAAACTTGGAGAATAAGTTAAAGTTAAAGATAGTAGCAGGTCAAACCCTTTGTCATCAAAATGCAAAACATCCACTACAAATGCAAGGCTCTAAACAGTGGAATGTATTAAGTTAATCAGTACTTTTCTGGCCCGCATGTTTATGCATGGGCAGACCTCAATATGCTGTGGGCCAAAGTGTACAATACACTGGGTACTTCTGTTCACCTAAGCCTCAAAGTGTGTGGAGCAAGAGATATTAAATCACTAAAGTCTGGTCTCTCAAGTAGAAGAATCTGTTATGCTGCATTTAATAGATTCTGCTGTATGTAAATGATCACGCACGCATACAGGTAATTGTATGCAGCAAAAGGCGAGATTCTATAGGGACGCTCTCTCCTCCTACACTCTGCCCCAAGAACGAGAGGAGTCGGTGTGTGTTTGTGTATGCGCGAGGGCATGTGTACGTGTGTGTTTGTAAGCGTTAACCTGCGCACAGGCAGTATGGGGTGAAAAGACCACCTTCCTGGAGAATACACCTTCCCTGAAACCCTTGCACAGCTGCGGATGAACAGGAGCAG